>JAVTVY010054421.1:0-28442 GCA_036873755.1 Hanleya hanleyi | reverse complement strand
CAGATTAGGGATGCCTCCTACAGTGCTGGCGTGAGGCGGGTATGAACTGGCAGCTAAGGGAGTCTCCACTCAGGCGAAATATTTATCGCTCGTAATACCATGAATAGATCTGTTCTGTTCGACAGAAAATGCGAAGAGAATGCTAGAGACACGTAATATAAATCATACGACACTAGTAATTGTTTATTGAAGACGCAATACCGCAGAAAACAGGGCATCCGCTGATTGACTTATTCATCCTTGAATTTATATGTCAAAAAAAATATATTCAAAAAAGCTGGAGCAGTGTTGGCAGAAAGCAACATTGTGACAGCTTTTGTCGAGTACCCCCATGGGCAATAGGGACATTTTCAGTGTCTGCCTATCTGCCGAATCAGTCTTTCCAGCACGGCAGGTCATTTGCTGCAGCGGAATATTTGTAATACAGTTTTGCGGAGATGTGACGGCCAAAGGAGGTGTTCGGTTTGACCGTATTTTTGTCCTCGGTGTGTTGCGTTTATAAACCGAAAATATAATTTCCTCTCGTTTACTTTAAAAGTTATTAGCTTGAGAGAGAAAATACTGAATTTTCATATTCTCAATTTTCACCGAGAAGAGATTTGTCAAAAAAATATTACGAGTATTATAAAAGAAGCATTTGTTTGTTTTTGCAATTTTTGGCGATATTCTTATAGGGAATTCCCTTCAAATATAAAATATGACACCTTTAGCCAAAACGAGATTTACATATCGAAATGCGGTAGGTTTGATCCAAAATGATACTGAAGAATCGTTTTGGTTAAAGGTGTCATATTTTCATAACATTGAAATATGTCAAAACGCTTGTAATATTCTGAAAGGGTGTAGTTCACCGTCATTCGGCACATGATTCCTCAAGTTGATAATTGTAACAGCTGCTTGGCCGAATGGTCACCGTGTCGAACTACAGGTTAAAAGAAAACCAACATTTTGGTTCGAATCCCCCAAATCCCCGAGAATTTTTTTTTTCATTTCTTCCTTTTTCTCCCATCTTGATTTTGGACTTTAAAGTACAATAGTGACGTGAAATAAAGACAGCGAACCCCTAACGCGCATAATCCCTTATTTTATTATAATTCGTGAATAGAATTGCACACAAACAACTCTACACACACAGTCAGACCACTTGTTCAGTATTTGAATATTCTGACGATCCAGCAGAGTAAAAAATTAATTGTTACACATATATAATTTCGTCTTGGGGCAGCGGAAAGTTGTAACTGTGAATTGACAAGTTTTTAGGTTAAACTTGTCTTATATCAAGGCCTTTATTAAGGAAATGACCCTCAACAAGGGGTGGTGACGCTTGCTTTCCCAAGTGATTATGCATGTGCCAATATGTTTGTTGTGTTTTTTTGTTACTTTCTTAATTATTGTTCGCTGAACTTTTGACAGTGATTTTTCAGTTTTCGAGTCGGTTTATGTATTAATATAACTGATTATTGTTCGTAAATATCTGGGTCGTTCATGAAAATACTAATGGTAACCGTATGAGAATATGAACCAAAATTTCCCATTAGACTGGCCTCGCCTGTCTGACAAAGAGTTGGGGAATACCTGAGCATTACGTCACAATTTACCGGCCGGCTCGAAGCGAGACAATAGAACAGCAGAGATCGACGCTGAAGGGAAAAATATCCATCTAAAGCAAACACCTCCTTTGCTAAATAATACATAAGGAATTTTGATGGTGTTGTCCAACCTGTATCCGACTAATCCTGGCCCACCATGTTCGCATTTGCCATATCTGACGAAGGACTCACTAGTAAACGGCGGGGAACTTGGACAAGTTGGCAGCAAGCTCCACACCAGCACCGATGAGGAACGTCGAGTATTTGTTACCTGGAAGAGATCCGGTGCTCAGAGCCAGTCCGACGTACCCCATGGATACGGCCAACCTATAACATAAATTATTAACATAGTATTATATTTGCAAATGTGTATGTAAGGAATACTATAACCCCTGAGTGTCAATTCTTCTTATTCGCAGGTTTTGTTACGAACATTGACACATTGTCACTAGAAAGGGATGTAGTGGTTATATCATTCGAGGTGTTCACATTGTAGAATGTTCGGTCTTCAAGACGAAAAGCGCTTGGGCGCGATCTTAGATATTATAACGCAAGGTCGTCCGTTGAGGCGAGAGATGGTGTTTACAAAACCCGTTCCAGCAACAACAGATTTCTGATGATATAAATAGTTTATACTATATGCATTTTCGGACCAGTTTTATTGTTTGTGAACTCTATCGGTAGACTATTTAAGACAGTGCGATATTATAACTGTAATTTGAGAAACTTCAGACATTCTCTTGTATACTGCTCTAAATGAATGGGTGCATTGTCAAATTCATCAAACTTTCAGCACAGTTATGGAAATGAGACTGTCTGTCTCCAAACTAAAACATATCAATCAAACTTGGGTTTCATGCAGTACAACTCTAGTGCATTTACTTATCCAGGCAACTAAATCATATAGTTAAACACCGAAGATCGGATCTGACGCCTACTGGAAATATAGTCAAGTAAAATTTCACATAGAAGATAACTGACAATGCTTGTCGTTGGATAGGATGTTTGTAATAATAGGCAGCATTCACAACCAAAAACAATTCCCTCATGCCAATCTGTCTGTCAGTACATACAACATGTACTGCACACCATATACGAACCGATAATAAGGTACAGTATGAAGGCTTATGAAATCATGAATCTTCACTCAAGGCAAAAATAAAGAAAAGTCAGTATAATAAAACTGACGAAAGTATGGTAGCTAAGAAATCGTATGTTTCACATATCTTCCATCAACGAAAGATGGATGATACGATCGGACAGAGTTCATTCATCTCAAAGTAGAAAAACAAAATGCATAATTCACTAAAATGATATCCAAACTTCATAGAATAGGCCGAAGTCATAGCTGAGTTCCTTATCCGCAATATCAGTCCAGTATCGTAAACAATTATTCAATTACCATAGTCCATGTTCATAGCGTAAGGTCATAGTTCTATATTTACCAAAATTTGTCAACGCAAATACTCGAGGTATGTGATACAACAGGTCAGTCACAATGCAAGTGTGCACATGTCCATTATGATCAAAATAATTGCCTGGAAATGTTTCAAGCTCATCAGTCGCGAAGTCAAAATAATGTATCAAAACATTACACAAAACCAAACCAATTGCTGGAAAATCCTTCGAGTACCTCAGCTTCAAATCCAAAATAATTTACCAAAACAAAGCAAAACAAAATACATGTAGAACAGCATGTATATACATGAAAATATCAAAATAGTTAAACAAAAAATAAACAAGAGTTAGAACAATAAGAAGAGGGAAGAAATGACGCTAGAGACTGCATGAGTGATCAATTCAGCAGCAACTAACACATCAGAACTTGACCTCAAGTGATAGTACGTTCCCGCCGGAAAACGCACACCCACTGGCAAAAGTGATGAAAGAAAGAAAAAACAAAAACATTACATGACATTGGTAGGTCATGCATTTCAATGTCACCGAGTGAAACAAAATTGAGAACAATACCGATATAGATACAGACTTGTACAAAATATTTACAAAATCGCGACAAGGGTACCCAGCAAAAGCATGGTGAAAGAAATATATGTCAAAATGTCACTCACTGATACGTCAATTGTCATATTCAATGCCTGCCAAGGAGTGGCATTCAAACGGGCAATAATTTTTGTAACGTTCAAGAGATTGTGAATGGCAATGTTAGGCATTTGAATCCTATCTGCAAGAAATGCGAATTCTTTTGAATAGAGAGTATCAGACTCTATTTTCCAGCCCACACCATTAAAACACACACTTACTCCGAAAGAGAACTAACATATCAGTTCAGTGCAAGAAAAACTGTGATGTCAGCAAAAAGGATTCACCCGATGCAACTCGATGAGCTATGACAAATAATTCTGCACACTTGACAACGCACATTATCCAATTCATACCACTACATGGTATCTCAATATTGTTGGAATAATAATAGTCAAACACAGACGCAATCATCCTGTGGTTCTGTCTCAAACATTTTTCCATGTTATGACCAAGTATCATATTTCTCTAGCATGGTCAGTGCTAAGTCATATACCTCATTCCGAAGGGTTAACATTTGGACCTTATTTCACTCATTATGAAAGCTCTACTCGCGCGTGTCTGTTGAGAATTCATGTTTCAAGGGAACTTACTCGTGTCGGCAAAAAGCTTATAAAAATGCAGCATGGCGTTACAGAGAAAACGTACATGTTACTGAGTTGTAAAAAGTTGTGTTGTAAAATGAGTTTTCTGCCGTATAGTTTGTAATGCATGCCTGGTGCCCAAGTCTACAAAACGGTAGGAACGTGGATTATAGTGTATATTCACTTATTGAGTCTTCTATTCATATCTCGATTGAAAATAGACATTTGTTGTTTTGTAACTGGTAACGGAAACTGGGTTATCGGCAACCCCCGTGTCTAATTGAGAACTGTGTTAGATTGAAACCTGTTCATACTAGGTTATTTAATTATTGTTTTGATATGTCGTCACTCTATGTAGTTGCTAATACTATGTACATAAATAGTATAGCATAAGCAGGTCTATAAATGCCTATAACGATGTTTTGTGTAAAGACTAATTTACCACCCCATGTTGACCTATTGAGAAGAGTAACTCATTATAAATATGAATCTAAATCATTGGTGATACAAACATTCTGTTTACGAACATTTTGTTCTGCTTTCAGTCATTCGGTGTATCGATGTATTGGATAGCGTGTACAGTCTGATGGTGCAAGAGTTATGGAATAACGCTGAAATAGTATGGGACCATGATAGTGCAACACTACCCAGTGACTGTACATGTATAGGACATTTTGCTGAGGCTATATACTGAATCTTGCATTTGTTATGGAGCCACAAAGGGCTATTGCAAGTTTATGAGGCACAAAAGGCTAAACTGTATGAATAAAGGGCCAAAAGTGAAATTGTCAGTGATACATATTAAATAACCACTATACCGCATTGATGTGTTGCCTTGGTAACTATACTGCCGACAATCGCAGTTGCAGTCACTGCAACAATATATATTTCGATAGATTACTAGACATTCGAACTTGAACTCATAACGATTTAGACAAAACTGAACTTTAAAATTAAAAATATTTAATTCATAACGACTTAGACAAAACTGAACTTTAAAATTAAAAATATTTAATTCATAACGATTTAGACGGAACTGAACTTTCAAACAATACATTATCACAAACAAATCTTCTCAAACGTATTGATTATTCACTCTATAGGAACAGGTTATATATAGCCTTGCCGGCAATTGACGAAATAACACGATAGTTCATTGGAATGCAAATTTGATGAGGTCGGTAGGCCTACATAAGACCGTAAGAAGAAATAAGCCAGAAAACAGAACATAATAACGTGATATTGGTAACCTATTCTCATTTATTATGCCTGGAAAGAAGGCACGTTTGCATACATCTGCCGATGTTCAACTAAAAAGTAATCTCACTTGAATTACTAGAACTCTCCTACGTGCGAACTAAAGAAAAAGTCATGGTGAGGAAATGACCGCGACTGTGATTTCCGGCAGATCGTAATTATTACAACACGTTATATTAGGGTGGGGAAAATGTCGTGGGGAAAAATGTCGGTGGGGAAAATGTCGCTGCGAAAACTGTCGTTGGGGGATAATGTCGACACCCCTTTTCAGCGCCTTCAGTCTTTGAGTACCGAATGCGATCTACTCCCTTAATACGTAATATCTTTACATCAATTGCTATTTCAAGAAGGCACATTTAGCCTCAATGAATTATGTTATCTCAGGTCAACATGAAAAGACTGTAATATATAATGGAAAACGATTAATCTGAACATTTCTGGTAGGAATATCTCAAAACCTAGTCTGATCAGGTCTGTTGAAAGCTGCCGTCATCCACTCATCATGTTCTAAGTTGCGTCGATTCCCCCCCCCCCCCCAACTTCAAACACGACAATTTTCCATCAGTGACCTTAACGAATTTTATAGTCACCTGTAGGAGATATAACATTTTGGCCGGTGAATGTATAATATACTGCTGGTAATATTATAATAATAATATTATTGGTTCTATCTTTGTACCCATGATATCTAAATCACGTCATGGGTGCCATAATTTGTTAATTTATTCAAACTATTATGTTACAATCATACTGGGTTACAATGCCGTGTTATTCAGTAGTCAGTTTCAGTTCGACTATCCTTATTGTAAGTAATATGAATATATACTCTCTAAAAACAGTTGAGTGAAGTTTCACTCAAGTAAGAGTGGAAATTCATCCCACTCTAAACTTGAGTGAGATTTTCACTCAACTTGAGTTACTTTTCACTCAACTTGAGTTAAATGCACTCAACTTGAGTGACATTCAATCAAGCATAAGGGTTGAAATTCATCCCACTCAAGTTGACTGAGCTTGAATGGTTTTACCTCAAGTTGAGTGAAAAATAACTCAAGTTGAGTGAAAAGTAACTCAAGTTTGAATGAACGGGTACATTTTCACTCAAACTTGAGTGGAACAGTTCATTCAAGTTTTTTTAGACAGTACGGTTTTCGTCCTGGCGTGATATTATATTCACCAAATATGAATCTGAACGTATACATGAAGTGTAAGAAGTTGAGACAATTGATAGCATGTGTCCCCCCCCATACCATCCCCTTACATTCGCTCTTTATCCTCCCATTTGTCCGCAGCACCCAGTAGATTTTGGGGTTATCGGAACTGAAATCACATGCACTTGTTCACAGTCTCCCAGTCACACAGACGTGTATTACCAAATATCAACTTGAATGAACCTGTCTATGTGCATGTATGGAAAGTAACAGGTTTGACATCGCGAGGATCGCTCCTACAAAATGTTTGTACGCGAGTCGAAATTAGTTAACGGTGCCAAACAGCTTGTTTCTCTTGAGATAAATAGGCGAAGATTTTGTCGTTATTGTTACTACAGCTGAGTACATTTCCCCGTAAGAGTTTAAGAAATTCAAACTTGTGAGGTTTGTATTGTTATAGACGGTTAGCTTATAAAAGCGCTTTCTCTTTGAATATCTGCACCCGCTGACTCTTGTGTTCGCACTGAATCTGGTGTCAGCAAGTTAGTTATTATTATTAGTAACTATTCTTTACATTATCTAACCAGTCTTATTTGAAGCGATATCTCATCCTGCTGTCCTATTTGAGCTGTTGAACGTCCACCACACGGCACTTTCGAATTTATTTTAAGATTTCACAGTTTCGTCTTGTTGGGCGCTTGGGTCACTGCGAAGAAGAATTACTGGTAAGTTTATCTATGAAACATGTCGGTGATTGTTTACTGAACGACCTTCGAATACGGTAACTGTTTCACCTCGAGAATCACTAGTACTCTGTACGATTAATTACACTGTGAAATATTGTGAAAATTATATCGTAAATAAATTGTGAGTGATCGTGCAGTATTCCTTTGTGATTCATACATGTAGATGTGCTTTTTATGGTATTTTTAATGTAATTTCAGTACCAAGGCACGCATTCATCAAATTTTGTATTGACGGAAAGACTCACAACATTAAAACTGTCCATTTAAACGGAAAAATAGCTATAAATGGAAATATGTTTGAGCCATGGGACGAGAGATTTACAAGGCGACCATTCTGGTCGTATCGGCGTATCGTCTGGCGTTCCATCGAACCGACCCAATAAAGTTATCATTGAAGACCAGAGAACATAATCTGACAAAATTACTTATATCTCCCTTTTATAATGGTATATATATAGGCAGTTGGTGTGTGTTCAGATGAGTCAATAACATTGAATGTCATAATTCCGAAAACGCGTGGTGTTTTTTCAAGAGATAACGTGTAAAAATATTGAGAATATCTATGTGAGCACAGGTAAGTGAATTCAATAAACTTGTTTATTGCAGTTATAAACAGCTGACATGGAACAACATTGTAGGGTAAATGCAGTTTGTTATTTCAAGAGATTAGACGCAGAAATATACAGCAATTTAAGCAATCTGTAGCCACCTCGCACCTGGACGTCTTGGACAAACGACAAGAATACCATGTTGATAGTTTGTGTACAGGCCCATATTTACACAATCACATTTGATTTGACAAAATAATCAAAAATCCTGCAGGGCTTCGTGTTTAGAATTAGTGCGCGAGCTAAAAATAGCTCGCGTCAAAATATTTAAGAGAGGGTATTCAAAAGTCAGGCGAGTGATTGCAATATAATACAATATAAAATGTGACAGTTTACGTGAGCTAAAATCACTCTCGTGACATGAATTTACGCGAGTGTTTGCGTGCAGGTGAACTAACACTCACGCTAAACACGAAGCCCTGGGTCCTGTACGTTTTCGACATGAAAACCCTTGCCCTAAAATATAAACTTTCCCACACTAACCGTGCGTAAAATAACCATTTAGCACGCCTATGAAAACATGTATTTCTTATTTTTTTTTTCAAAAATATAGATACACAAAATTCGCATTTACATGTACTTTTCTCCTGACACAAATAGAAACTGGGAGGAAATAAATGTTTTATCGGTCTGATGGTCAGGAGAAATCGCAACCGGGCAGGGGCAAAGGGAAAATTGGTGCGCAAGATGAATGATATGACTTACCAATGGTGAGAAAAGTAGGCATATATCGTCCATGATTTCAATTTACCCGAGTAGTACAGAAGTTGTAAATCTCTTGGTATTTTGGACGTGAATAATGCCACAGGGAATGTGAGTCGTCTGGGATGTACCATGACGTCACGGAATACGTCACGTCAGGTGATACATTCACGTCCGATTACGTGACTTCCGGGTAGGAGGTCACTTACGATAACGTGACAGGGGAGAATATAAATCTAGGATTTTGTGAGAAAAAAATGCGGAAAAACAGACTTTACACACAGTCATATTGTACTAAGTGGACCCTACGTGGTCGTGAGAGGTCGTTAAGGGTCTCGACTTTGAAGCGCTCGTCAATATCGGTCGCGAGACTGAGGAGTGGATGCAAAACTAGGATTTCCTCGGAAAACTGACTCATTGTGAAAAGCGGACTTTACATCCTGTCATGTGTATATGTGTCATATGGAATCGAGCAGGCTTGGGGAACGCTCCGTAAGTGGTTGGATGCCACACTAGGACTTCCAGAAAATAAAAACCGAAAGAGTGAACGAAATAGGGGAAAACGGAATGCGCATCAGGTCACGTGTATATGGATCTACATGGGTCGTACAGGGTGGAGGAACACTCGTCGACGGTACCAGAAGTGATGTCAGGGTGCATATTCGGATACGCACCGGTGATTTAGGGACAATCCTGGGTCCACATATAGCGTACAGGGTCTTGGTTTGATGCTCTCGGCATGTAGACTACGATTGGGATGGTTTTAATCGAAAATGATGTTATAATGTGCATGCCCAGTCGAGGTGTAGTAGAGGAGTGACATTTTAGGGATGAGAACGCTAAATGAACCGTTCAGTTGGGTCTTGGGGATACCATGGGCGATATGGTGTGG
Source organism: Hanleya hanleyi (assembly GCA_036873755.1). NCBI lineage: Eukaryota > Metazoa > Mollusca > Polyplacophora > Lepidopleurida > Hanleyidae > Hanleya > Hanleya hanleyi. The sequence continues at coordinate 18,876 of JAVTVY010054421.1, read as the reverse complement.
TTGGCAGGGCACGAGGGATTTGTCTAACCTGACAGTGTCAACTGCCCTCGGGCACAGAGTGAGTGAGTGAATGAGCGAACGAGTGAGTTAGAAGTGAACGAATGAGTTAGTTAGATGTGAGTACGACACACATACACACGCACACACACCACAATCCCTAGTCCATATTCTCCTAACACGTTAACGCTGAGATGAGAGATGGAGAACAAAAAAATAGTGTATTTCATACTTATTATCCTCTCCATCACATTACAATCCATACCGCGTGGGCCGCGCTCGGTGTGTTTACCAATCCTCGTGAGCTATTATGCATGTATCAGACACATCGTCGGCCGTGTTGACTCTTGTTCGTGTACAGTGACCATCCATTCGCAATGGTCCATTCCAAAGCCTTCGCGCAATCTAGGATAATGTATCGTCAACATATCCTGGAAGAGCTGTTTTCGCATTTCGACAGCACTATTCAGAGCCTCTGTGGATGGTAAACCCGCTTCCGCTGCCAAGTGACGAGTGGTCATGAAGTATGACCTATGCGTGCAATCGCCTTTGAATTCAAGTGGCATCAGGCTGTGCAGTTATAGATCGCCATGGTTGTTTTCCTGATGCAGGCACGCATCTCATTCTGGGCGAAAGCCACATAAATGACATCTGCCTTGTAGTAATAGTACAAACATTCTCTTTGAGATAATTTATGGATATAACAGATTTGCGTTAAAGATAATTAGAATCTTGGTGACCGAAGAGGAGACTCCTTATTTTTTTGACTAACTGGGTAACTGTAGAGTACAGGTTTATGAGAATGGCTTCATTGCGGAGCGAATATACATCATAATGTCAGTTTGCTTATTTTTACTAGGCTGATTTCATCTAAAGCACTAAATTTTGTCTCGTTTTCAATACAAACCACAGGCTCGAGAAAAAGAATCCACAGTATCATTGTTTTCTGTGTATTACATGGTATATTAGTAGTGGTATTAGATATTTGCTGTATAGATCCATAAAACAGTTATCTCCCCTATACTGACATATAGTTTGTGTGACTGGTACAATTAGGTCTTGTAGCCACAAAATAAACTTGTCAGGTGTATTTTTCAATATGAAATCACTCGGCAGCACGGGATAAAAGGAAAGAATTTGTACTCTGCGGGTTTTGATAATTATTCTTGAAATTCATCGAAGATAGTAGAGTACCAAATTATCATCAATTTGGCTGTTATTTGAGTTCTGGTTAGGCTTCCTCTGTTTATCTCGCTTCATTGAAAAGAATCAACCCTGGTCTATGTATAGCTCGATGTGGCAAACTCCACGAAAACAAAGGTGGGGTAGAGGAAAAGTGATTGATCTGATATCCACAATAAGCAAGTGTTATTTATCGCTATGCTTGAAAACACTAATAGGTTAATCCTATGTGGCCTGGGCGTGACTGAGATACATCTTTTTTTTTAGATGACCACTCTATAACGAATATTATGGATTAAGAATACTGATCAGCGATACGGATTTGATATTTTTGGAACATCATGATGTCTTGCCGGCATCATTGAAAACTGTTGACCGCTTCTCTCTTGCAGGAAACAAGCCTATGTTTATGTATACTATGATTGTCTTTTTGAATTTGGTGCTAATACTGTTATATGGAAAATGGAATAGGTCTTTGGATTATGGACGCGGATATTCTCTAATGGACGACGGCTGGATTATGAATGACGGACTAGACGCTTGTAATTTTAACCTGTGTATGCCTGGATTCTGCTGGTGGACAAGTTGTCCCCGAGGCCGGGCCCCTGCACACCCAACAAACATAATGAGCACAACTATAAGAAAAAATATGAAGACAGACCCGAGGAACCTTAGTGCAGGTTTCTCGGCCGAGTCTCTAATAGTTCGAAATGCACTAAGACCTTTTTCAATCCAAATGACAGATATATTTCTGACAGCAAAGCAAGGCCACGACATCAAACCTTGTAATATTGCGCTTGATGATTGTTTAGCACCAAATTCTACATGTAATAATTTCAAAATTTCTAAGTGTGGACATCGTGGATGTCTCAGGTGTCCACTCTTTAATACTTCAGCTTCATTTATTTCCACGTTAACTGGTAACTCATATTCTGTTAACTCGTATGTTGATCTTAGTTGTTCTACTACAAACTGTATTTATTTAGTTTCCTGTAAGAAGTGTGGTCAACAGTATGTTGGCAAGACCACCCAAAGACTCCATCTTAGGGTGAACGGTCACAGAAAGTCCGTTAGGAAAAAGCAATTGCTTATAGGTAGGCATTTTTCTGGACCCGACCACGGCTGGGATAACTTTAGTATTCAGATCATAGACGTCGTCTATCCATCTACTAAGGATTCCCCTTTTGGATTTGAGAGAAAAATCCGAGAGCGGGAATTATTCTGGATGCTAGAACTTGGGTCAGTGTTTCCGTTTGGTTTAAATGATAATGTCAGTGGGTTCGGCAATGCTACAAACCGCCGTTCAAATATATCCAACATTACCCAACTATTTAAACCCCATCAACGGAGACATCGCAGCCATGGTTGGCGAAAGTTTAATAGTTCGATGATTCACGATCATATCACTTTAAATTACTTAGTGGGTTTAACTAACACACCAAATAGTATACATAGCTTACGTACAGTTCTGTATGCGTTATCTCTGAGAGCTTTAGATCAAATAGCCAGAGATATACAACAATCTGCGTCTTCAGGAAATATAATACCATCAAAAATCATTAAAGTATGTCAAGATATAGCGTATTTTCGGTTGTATCGTCCAGTGAACATAATCGAAACCTCTCAAGATCGGCTTTTCTTGAAACTCAACTACTGAGATAAAGGACTGGACATCATTAATTTACCTCGAATCCTGAATGAACGCAACGCTGTACCAAACTATTTTAAGTTCACAGAACCTCCTTGCATTTCATATAAGTACACTAAATCTATAGCCACCAAAATATTCAATTACTCCAATGCCGTCCAGGAGTTTGACTGGAACTTATACACGTCAGGAGGCTATAGTTGTGATTGTGAATCGTCGAACTTTATCTATACACCATGCAAACATATTGTGACTGGTGACCTTGATGTGGTGAGTGATAAGGATCTAAAATTACTCCTGATGAAGGGACCTAAATATAGAGAGCCAAGAAGAATAAATCTGAAGGCCCACCAGAAGATAGTCCTGTCTGCATTGGAACAGTACGTTATTGATTGGTCTAAGCGAGAAAAAGTTGAACCTACAGTACTCGCTGATTGGCTGGACCTCACCAAGAGCAAGGTCGTTGAAACAATCCGCCATATTGACAGAAGTACTCTTCCCCAAGCAAAACAAGTTCTGAGAAACCTCAATTCGCAAGAAGTTCTAGCAAATCTCCAGAGTAAATTCGTCATAGTCCCAGCAGACAAAGCTCCGAATAATATAATATTCATATGTAAATATTACTATTACCAGGTGCTGGTTAAAGAATTGAGTGTAGACATATCTTCATCAAATACGTCTACTTACTCCCAAACTGCATTTACTCTGGAAGATTTATTTAACAATCACAAAAAGTTTCTCAGGGAAAGAGGTATTCGTCTTCCAAGCAATCAAAACGACATACCAAAAATGTACTGGACTCCCAAAATGCATAAATCACCATACAAAGCTAGATTCATAGCTGGTTCTAGAAGCTGCACCACCAAGCTTCTTTCAACCCTATTGACGGGGGCCCTTCAGGAGGTAAAAGCATTTTGGGAAAGGTATTGCGCCACTATTTCTAAGAACTCTGGCGTTGAATGTATGTGGATATTGAAAAACTCAAAATGTCTTACGGAAGAACTTGATGCTAAAGGTCACATACCGTACAGACATGTATCCACATGGGATTTCTCGACTCTATACTACAATCCCTCATCAGGACCTTATTGACCGTCTAAGTTCATTAATAGTATCTGTGTTCAAGAAAACTGATCGTAGATATATTAATGTCGGAAGCCATAAAGCATTCTTTAGCTCGACTACATACAAGAGATATCATTCATGGGATGTTTCTTTGTTTATAGAGTTGCTTGAATTTCTCATTAAAAATATCTATGTGAAATTTGGCAACACAATATATCAGCAGGATATAGGTATTCCAATGGGTACTAATTGTGCACCCCTGTTGGCCGACCTGTATCTGTTCTCTTATGAATATGGCTATATGCAGGCGCTTTCAAAAACCGATCCATTCAAAGGCCGTTCCTTCTCATTCACCAAACGCTATATAGACGATCTTCTCGCTGTGGATAATCGCTATATAAATGACGCAGTGAAGGATATATATCCACCTTCACTGGATTTGAAGGAAACTACAGATAGCCCTACAGGCACATCTTATTTAGATCTCTATCTCTATAAAAATGAAGCGGGCATTCTCTCTCGTCGACTTTATGACAAAAGAGATGATTACAATTTCGACATCGTAAACTATCCCTTTCTGGATAGTAATATTCCAGTGGGACCTGCATATGGCGTATACATATCTCGCTTAGTAGCATTTGCTAGATCCTGTGTTAAATGTGATGATTTTAATCAACGTCACAAAACATTGTTGCAGAAACTTATAAAACAGGGCTATTCCACCAAGCGCCTCCACTCAAAGTTTCTCAAATTTGGCGATACATATCGCATGCTGATAGCAAAATACGAACGTAGCGTGCAAGATCTATGGCGCTACGTTTCGTAACTTGTGTCTAATTCCGCTTAACCCGGGGCTAGGGGCCGTATGAACCCATGTACTTCAGGATCCTCATGGTACTCATATGAACAGTCACAATCAAAGCGTGACTGAGATACATCATTCTTTAGATGACGACTTTACAACGAATATTATGATTAAGAATACTGATCAGCGATACGGATTTGATATTTTTGGAACATCATGATGTCTTTCCGGCATCATTGAAAACTGTTGACCGCTTCTCTCTTGCACGAAACAAGCCTATGTTTATGTATACTATGATTGTCTTTTTGAATTTGGTGCTAATACTGTTATGTGAAAAATGGAATAGGTCTTTGGATTATGGACGCGGATATTCTCTAATGGACGACGGCTGGATTATGAATGACGGACTAGACGCTTGTAATTTTGGAACCTGTCCAGGCCTGGGGGGGGCCGAAATGGCCCCGCCTAACTATTTTTCGTACCCCTTGAGCTAGGAGGCTGAAAGTTATCACACTATACCCTTGGGTCAAGCTCTACCAGAAAATGTAAAAAAAATCAAGATGGCCGCTTTGATGACGTCACAGTGACGTCATTTTCAAAAATGGCATTTTTGGTCAATTTTCCGGTCAGATTTTCCGATTTTTTTTATTTTTGCAATTGCTCCGTAAAAACCGAATGATAAATTAGTAAATATTAATGTGATGTCAAATAAAATAGTTTTTGCCCACTTTTCCTAGCGGAAAAGCAGAAATTTTGAAGAAATATGACCAAAATATCACTTTTCTGCTACCCCATGTGGCCGCCATCTGGGATTTACCCATGATCCTCTGCTCGGGGGGTCATGCAAATAGGCTCAAAATGACCCCAATATGACAAACTATAAAGTCACGGAGATTTATCTCTCCATTTGTTGTCGTTCCGGATATAGCGCAGAAAGTTTGATAGGGGGGCCATAATGCCCCCCCCCCGGCCAGATAGGGTTAACATGAACAGGGAACGCCAAACACAGTTTCACATGAATGACCCTTCCCTGATTTCATAATAAGGCCGATCGTCTTTTACCACATTATATATCTTCCTACGTTTATAGTTGTTGATAGCTCGGGTCATTAACGTGTCAATGACCTCAGCTATGCTTCTTTGGTGAGCGCGAGAATCATGACTCCTTTTCTGGAGGAAAATTGACAAAAACGGGTAGTTCAAAGTTCCTGTTTCTTTTTACCCATTTAAAATTGACCGTCTTTTACCACATTATATATTTTCCCACGTTTATAGTTGTTAATATCTCGGGTCATTAACGTTTCAATGGCCTCAGCTATGACTCTTTGGTGAGCGCGAGAATCAGGACTCCTTTTCTGCAAGAAAATTGACAAAAACGGGTAGTTCAAAGTTCCTGTTTCTCTTTACCCATTTAAAATTGACAGATCGACGTGAAAGACGAGACGTGTATTTCTATGGAAAATGGACCGAACATGACAAATTTCTCCTACATTGTGATAGATTTTTTGGGGAAATTGAAGCAATTGTAAAGGGAGTTGCAAGGATTTTTTTATTACAACAAAATGACATATGCCTTGTAGTAATGGTACAAACACTCTCTTTCTGGTGACATATGGATATAACAGGCTTGCGTTAAAGATTATTTGAGGTGATCGGAGGAGGGGGGGGCATTTTTTATTTCCGGTTGAACCGGATAGCTCTAGAGTGCACTCTAATAGTAAATACTGTACAATTCCTGAATAATGGTCAAGGAAATCTTCAACTCGGTGTAATCGTCATCTTTTGGGAAAAATTCTGTGTAATATGACTATTTTATATCCCTGTTCAGATGCTTTCTCATCTCCGAAAACAGTGATACGCAAAAAAAAGACCTTGAATGAAATCCGTCTCTGGACCATTATTTGCATGCATGTTATCTTCTAATCTTTGTATTATATATAAACATTCCTGATCCCAAAATAATATACGCGTACCGTGGTAATTATGCAAGAATGGCTGTGCAGTAATTGCTCTGATCCTACCGCGTTGCTACCGCGTTGGTACTGCGCTGCTACTGAGCCTCTACCACACAGCTACTTGGCCTCTACCGCGCAAGACTTGACTTTTAAAGAGAGCGGTACTGTATGTACCAAGTTTAAAATTATCGTAAATAATGCATAACACTTTACATCTGTACCATGGTACAGGCACCCGGTGCAGACAATAGAACGCCCCAAACTACTGTTGGTAAAACTATGGTGAATTATGGAACACCAGTGTGGGTTCATTTCCCTTCTGGTCGGATTGCGCCGTTCTATGTACACACCACTATTGAATGTGAATCTCTACATTCCAGTGATCAAAATAAACAGGCTTACCACATATACCAGAGGATGGCACTGCGTTTCAGTAAGGTTCCGTTCCTCAATATGTCAAAAGTGCTATACACCTTTGATTCTTTTTTCTTGCTTTGTTCTGGGCGGTCATATACCAAAGTACTAATTTCCCTCGGGACATCTTTCAGGCCGTTGTATCTGGAAATCGTCTTAATCAACTTTTCCGCTCTATCTCGTTTACCTTTAGCGACGAGCCAACGCAGGGACTCAGGATATAACCTGAAAAAACAAAGATACGATAATTGAATTTGTTATACAAAATCTCATGATGTTTGCTTCCTCGCCGTTTCTGTACTTCTCTTCAGTAGCAGAGGCTAATATATATTTTTATATATTATAGATCACTGAGGATATGGTTAATGGGTAACCTTGTTATGACTTCTGGTTCACCGCTCGTAACGACGGATTTGAATTTCGAACTTGGTATGTATTTATAATTAGAGCAACTCATAAACTGTGCGATATTGTTAAGCAGTAAGCTCTCCTTAGCTGCCACAGGAATGCATCCTTAAATGAAAATCAGTCACATATCATTCGCAAATTCTGTCACTCACTGGCTGCATCCATGGGGGATTGCAATGTACCCGAGACAACTACAACAGAGGTTTTTTTTGTGAATTCAAAGGTGTCCTAATACCCAACTGCTTGAAGATAAATAGAGCTTTGATGGAAATGACGAACAATAAGGGCGAGAGAAATAATACTAACCAGACGTAGGAAAGGGTAATCAAGGTAGATAGTGAGATACAGAGTTGCATCCAACGCCAGTCTCGGATAAGAAATGCTATCAGAGAAAGTATGAACACCCCAAGACACCAAAACAAATCCAAGGCAGCGGCAGCTATCACGCGTTGTTTTGGTGAGAAGAACTCCATCGCAAGCGGATGCATTGAAATTTGTAGTCCCTGCGAAAGAAAAACAGATGCATAAGCCATAAATGAGACATGGTGGATATTTTCAATATTATTATTATTGTTTATGTAGCTATGATCCTGGAGGATTTGGGTGCTGGAAAAATCCAGTAGATTCTGCTCTTCTGTGCACTCAGATAAATCTGTTATTTCCAGCGTATAATAATTGCGTCACCGATAATGATTTTTGCCAACAGTTTTGAACAACGCAAATTGCAAGACTTTTAGATTTTAGAATCTTTGATTCTTTTCAGACATCTTTTGTTTAAAATTCATTGGGCTTTCAAGTTATCACGCATTTTTCATGTCTTCACGCTGACAAACGGTGATATGTGGTTCCGAATTCTACTATACCGAAGGCGGCTATTATATGACTAATATTTAATTTTCTAACTTACTTTATTTGTATGTGCAACAGAAATAAAAAGAGTTATGAAATAAAATGTTAAAGTAGTATTAATAGTGTACACTAGGTTCATATCAGGCATTCAATAGCCAGTCATATCTGTGAAGAATTTCCGTGTTCTTGATCGAAAGACCTTATCGACTCGACACTATTACCACCAAAGTCCGAGCAAGAACAGAATGAAAATATAAATATAAAGACTAGGAGCTATATGTAGTTTCCTACAAGACAGCAGAAGTCAACAGTTGCAAGATTCCGGTAAGACATCACCATTTTATGGTACAGACGTGACCGGCCTGAAATATCCCGCATAACCTTCTCTTTCATGGTCACCCAGACCACATTTGTCATGATGAACCGGGTTTTCTGACCAAATAAAGTATTGCCTGTCACGCCTGTATCATAATATATTTGACCAGAGTGACCCAATCCTTCTAAAAATGTGTTCGTATCTCAAAACCTTATCATCGTCCAGTAATATTTCATCCAAATTATAGACAGGAATGCTACTCACCTGTATAAGAAATCCCATGATGAACCTGAGGATAACGAAGATGGTGTAGGAGTTCGTGAAGAACAGACCGATACCAACACATGTTGGCAAATATGTCGTGGCGATCAAGACAGGTAATCTTCCAAAGGTGTCAGCGAAATAACCGAACACCAAACCACCCACCGTGACACCCAGAAAATTGATGGTTGTCGCCAGGTTAATTAGGTACGTCTTATCGCAAACTAAGTCGAACTGACAAAACAGTGAACGTATTGAATGCGATTTAGTCAATGTTCGGAAACATTTTGGGATTTCGCATGACAATTTAAACCACAAAAACAAAACAATTACATTCTCGCTCACGTCGAAATATGTCTTTTGCTATTGTGGACAAAAGTTGAAGTTGCCATTTGTCTCCTAAATTTGCCATAACCGTTATATTCCTACGAAGTAGGCTACAGATCGCAAATTGTCCGGTAATGAGTGAGTCCATCCGAATCCTTTCGTCGGCAAAATAAGGAGAACCGTTGACATCAGAACCTTGATTTTTGGCATGAGCGTGCATTAGGGCATTGTTACCATCAAGTTCTGATCTGAAATAATTCTGATTAAAATTAGATTTATAATTAACACTTCAATATATTGCTATATATATATGTAAGGTTTAGCCTGTAACATGTATCCTCTTTCACATCCAATCATTTCATCATTGCCAAGAAAACTGTGGTCTGTTTTGTTCCAGCGTTTTATCGCCAATGAGTATCAGTTACTGTCCGTCTAAAAATACCCTGTCATTGAAATAGTCCACTATGCCACATGGCCCTATTACAGAAGATGTAGAGACGCTATTTATTCGTCTTTACCGGCTATGCTCAGGAGAATCACATAGAATCATTATTATCTTGTGCATAGAAGGTGTAGGGTCTTGAGTTGAATTACCGTAAACTACATAAATGCTACCTTTCTACTATAGTACTATATATAAAAATGTGTTATTGTTGGGAAAATAATGTGATTCAAAAAGTTGTTTTGATCCTGGACAAGGGCACTGAAAACCATTAAAGAGATGTAAATGTATTTTCACACGTAAAGCTTGAAATCTACTAAACCTATATTATTCAATCTGTTTCCTTTAATTAAGAAATTGTAAAATTAAATCGGCGATCGTTAGTTATTTTGGAATGAAGGCGCATTAAGAGACTGTTACCAACAAGTTTTGAGCTGACCTATTTTTGATGAAAATTTCTGGTGATTTTTGATGAAAAGCACTGGCGATTCTGACTTGGGCGGTGCCCATCTTAATATGAGCAGGATTTCAACTGGGGGTGGGGATTTCCAAGAGTTCAGTTCGTGTTCGAGTCCTAATGCCTACTGTACTTCGTAGGTCCTGTGACGTTAGTCACACTGCTCATGTATTATACCAAAATACAATGTATCAACCGATTCCACCGTTATACCTCCACCATTTGGGGCCAGGGTAATGTTAATTTCATAACAAATATGGATCGTGTGCCGCTGGACGAATCTCGATGCCGATTTTTTGACACTTAACTTGGATTTCTTCACTTAATTTTTAATTTCAGGAAAGGAGTCGACTAGAGCCATGCAATTCAAGTGTTTAAACTGTGCAATACAATAGTGCAACTTGTTAGAAGCATTCCTATACTATGTTGACAACTATAACAAATAGCTACAGCAATTTACGTCCACAGTGAGTAATATTTAAGCCATTGTCTGTAAGAAATCACTTAAAAGAAATTCTGTTTTAGATGAAAATGTAAGGCATATTAGAGAATTACTCTTCAATTTTTAAGTGATCAGGATCCGTTGAAACTCATACGGGTAAGGAACTGTTTAACAGTAGATGTGAATATTTCATCAGCATCTGGTAAAAGATGATCAGGTAGAGCCGGTAAATGTGAACGTGAGCTGCCGGAACTGAGCATCTACGTATCGAGCGTCCATAACGCTTCTGGCATCCAATTATTTGCCGTTGTAATGTTACGGAGACTTTCTCTAGTTTGGTCATTTCATGGTTAAATAGCACCCCAGTAAATAATTATAAAATTTATGCAGCCATACATACCTGAGCCACTATTGTCCACTCTCTGTCCTCCATGTAGAATGGGGTACTGGCATTACACGAGCTACAGTTTTGGCGTACGGCGCACCAACTCACAATGTCGGCTTTAGATGAGCCGTACCTCAAACAAGATTCAGTCTCGTTAGTTTTGTGTCCGGAAAACATGGTATAGTTGGAGCCAGAGACCTCGGTTTGGCCGCAACGATACCCGAGAGGGGCCGCACCAAAGAATGCCATACAGAGGTGACTAAAAGAAATTTGGAAATAGTTGAAACAAAGTAAAATGCAGACAAGAATCTGATATCGTCCAGGTTGTCCGAGATGTAGTAGTAGTTGATCCACGGAAACCGCCATCGTTTCGACGGTGTGAAGGTTTGGGGGTAGATATTTTACTAAATTATTACCATGCGTTTCAAACAAATTAAACGTAACCGCCGCGTTTTAGTGATCCTCGATTTCTCGTTATATTTCCCGTTATATTTCCCTATGTTCGTGCCTTTGAAATGTCAACCTTTGGGCGTTCTTGATCTCAAATAGTTATAAATGGCGCTTGTCCTCATAACGGTAGAAAGGAAATATAGGTAACCAGTGATCTCTGAAAACTGCATATCGGTCAAACGCGTAAATTGATATACCCGACCCAGCGTATGTCATATATATATGGTCATACCTGTATAACCTATTAACCCAACGAACGATGGTCCAGACGTGACAGCGCATTTTTGAGGCTTGCTCGTTTGGACAGAAAGCTGATGTCACGAGTATTCAAACTATCAATACCCTGTAAAGGGCAAGTTATGATCTCGCGATAGTCATGAGAGGTGAATAATTTTGACGTCATCGTGTAGTTACTCGGTTTCGACTAGTCATGTCATATCTCGATAGAATAAGTTGTCCGACAGCAGAGCTGTAATTTCAAACTCCGTGATCTTGTAATTGTTAGAGGAACACCGCGCCGTGGAGATGAATGTGTGAGGTTTTTTCTATAATGCTGGCAGTTGCATGTGTGCGTTAAAATGGATCCTACTCTAGATAACGACATAATCGAAAACCATATGGATTAAGAATACTGATCAGCGATACGGACTTGATATTTTGGAACATCATGATGTCTTGCCGGCATCACTGACAAGTGTGGATCGCTTCTCTCATGCAGGCAACTAGCCTGTTTTATGTATACTTTCATTTATTTTATTAAGTTGATGATAATGCCGTTATCTGAATTAGCTCTTGAAACGTTCGGACTGTTGTTCTGAATACGGGCTTTCATTCGATAAATTCTAACTCGTTTGGGCCATTTTTCAGTATCTGGCGGTCACATAGTTCATCTGTCGGTCACATAGTTCATCATTTTCCAACAGATGAATCGATAGGGTTATTACTTCATCGCTATCAAATATTTGTTTCCAAAACCGCTCAAGCCTGTGTTGGGAGCCGTGTGGTCATGTAGCTCACACGATCAGCTACAATAAAAGACTGGCTGGCATCCAAATCTTCACAGGGTTCACATTTGTTTCTTGTGAAGTTGCAGATATATGCAGTCAGTATATTTTCTGTCTGTGGGGCCAGTTCTTTTCAGTTCCGGCACGCGAATAACAAATTCACATCAAGGAATATACAGTTGAAAAATATATTACAGATACGCGGGGTGCGAGAATATAACTCAGCATGTCGGGCATTTGTCTTAACTTTTCATGAAACGAACATCTAATACTATAAGGAGAGAAAAAACTGACATATCAGATTATATAGAAATACCAGCCGTATTAGAAAAGTATATGTATCTTTTACAAATATGAATGTAGACATATTTCAGCTGATAGGCTTCTAAAGCTATAATTTCATCCGAAATCCCATCACACCAACGAAAAAGGTACGATCTAATAGGTCAGAGAACTGATGCGCGAATAGCGAAAACGGCTGGACATTTGAAGCGTACAATGGAAGGAGAGATCGGCAAAGATCTTTAATCTGGCCGCGATCGAAAAAAAGTGTTGGAACCGTTCAAAAGGAGAGGGCCAGCGTGAACTTTCGACCGTGCCGATAACAAAATCTGGATGCATCACGTCTCAAACACACCAGGTCCGGGTATGCGCGAAAAATGGGCCACGTTTCACGGTCCAAATTTTGACTGCTCAACTACAGGTTTCCAGAATAACTGCAAAGGCTAGTGAAGAGAATTATAAAGAATTAAATTTAACACCGTGTTCATTTGTGGATTATTCCAAGAACACTGCAAGCTACACTGGTTTATCTGACAGACCAATACTTATTTAATCGTTTTAACAAGCAATATTAAAAATTTAATCTGAATTCGATAAATTTCTACTGGGTCAGAATTCTTTTAACTTTATTATTTATTTATCATGAGTTAAAGAAATCTGGACTACTCTTCACGGTCTCCTCTGTTTTTTCTCTGTCACAATTTTTGCTGCCTTTTTCCAGATTGGCCTTCGAGATACATCATTCTCTAGATAAGGACTTTAATTAGACCATTAAAATTCCTTACTTATTATATAGTAAATTTGGCCGGCACATCTCTAGAAAAGCCTATTCCCAATATTTCGTTGCAACAAATGACCAACCTTACTGGAAAGACTGATTTGTTCAGTCAAATTTATCGGCAATTTGAACATATGATGATCGGCTCGATTTCGAACCAGCCGCCATGATAGACAATCACCCGGCAGAAACTGAAAATACCCTGAAACACCATGGGGGTACCCGACAAAAAGCGGTGACAATGTTGCTGTCTGCAGACACTGTTCCAGCTTTTTTGTATACTTTTCTTTGTCAAATAATCCAAAAAGAATTTCAATATATATGACTCCAACCATTCCTTCCTTGGATGAATAACACCCAATCAGCTGACGCCCTGTTTTCTGTGGTATTTCTTCTTCTATACACACTTAATAGTAACGTCTAACCTACACAACGAAAATGATATAGATTACCAATCTCGTTCCGCTCTCGCCAGGCAGGTTCCGGTTCTGGGTTTTTGAAGACCCCAATTTTCAGCACTCTCGCGGTCGCGTGCTTTCCCGTGTAGTCGGCGTTCGTTACTATTTTCACGTGTTCGCATATTGCATGGAATATATTTTCATAGGAGATATGTGTCCAAGCAACAAGAATAATATCTACATTTTTCTAGTCTTGTGAACTTGACCGGATTCTATTCAAAGCAATGTATTCTGGGGGACCCTTGCCCAACGAATAGGCAACTAGTAAGTATCTGGCATGTATGTGTCAAAGTTGTCAATCAAATAGTAACTGAGAATGGTCGTGGCACGCATATATTGATGTTGATGATGAAGGACTATAACTCTGGGAAAAATCATCGGAAAGGTTAAAAATCTCAAACAGTGCACATTTGCAGGATATTAAGTAATTTGCATGTATGTTTCGAAGGTGTCCATCGATCGTAAATTAGACTTGGTTCCGACAAGCATATACCGATAAGGTTGATATAGGGCCATATTTCTGGAGGAAATCTTCGAAACGCGTGAAAAGCATAGCAGTGCACGCCTACCCAGTACTAAGCATTTGCTACGGAAATTGCAAACATTAATAAAGGAGCATAACTCTATGGAAAATCACCGGAAGGTTTGAAAACTCGACAATGTACATCTACAAGGTGCAAAGCATCTTTCATGTAAGCTTCAAACTTGTCCATCAAATAATACCTCAGATATGGGACGAACAAGCGTATATTGACGTTGACGATAAACTGCCATGGATAACTATGGGGATAATGATCGAAACCCACAAAGGAAACAGTGTACATTTGCGAGATACTTATCAGCTTCCATGTAAGCTTCGAAGTTGTCAATCAAATAGTGGCCGAAATATCGTAGTTAATGAAATAGTGGGGGAACTATCGTCCGGATAGGTTTAATGTTACGGGCAGACGGAAGGACACACGGACGGATGGACAGAAAAAGTGATTCATATATGCCCCCTCTAATTTAATTTATTTTTAATATCTATATCTAGTTACCCGACTCGACCGTTGCAATGTGTTTTTTTTAACATTGTCTGGATAGTAAGAAATTCTGCAATCTCTTCTTGGAAGTAAAACCAGAGGAGCTCATCTTCCATGTTGGGGAAACCTCTACCAATTCATTTAGAATCGCATTGGCCAGTCACCACGATAAGTCAGTGTACGCCACGGATGTTCAGCATGAAATTCATCTTCTGTTGAGTAACTCGGTGCAATTCTTTCCATTCATATCACAGCAAAATATAAAAAAAATAACCTATTGAGCACAAGAAAATGAGGTCAACTGGTCGGACTTTGAAGCGTGCCATTGGATCAGCCTTACACCACCTACATGATAATCACCAAACCTAACAAGACTCAACCATACCCGACCCCAAATTAACTCGATATCGCAACATCAGCGATTTAACACAAGATATATCCGGAGATCAGACTAACATTGTTTAGTCTGTTACATAAAGACACTTAAATAAAAAGATATACTACGTTCTGTGATCGTGTTCACTGGAACCCTGAACACTTTGAACAAGCCAAATTTTTGGATGATCTGATTGCTTTGCATTGAAGTATTATACAAGGATTTAGTGAACCCGATTGCAGTCTCTGGTCATGGACAAATCTGTTCGTTTCTATGTCACTACCCGAGAAAAAACGTGTCAAATATAAAGCCGTTAAACGGGCAATCAGAGATAAATGTGACACGTTTACAAATATTGGAGAAGCAAGATGAACAATTTGATTTTTCATGCCAAAAATTCCCACTATCTTACTATTTTGTAAGGGAAAGTGTGCTATCAAGCAATTCTGGACGCATTATAAAGAGCCCATACCACAAGGAACAAAGTAGTTCGCCTGCACTATATACAAACTACAACGTAAGTGAAACTGACATCCAAGTTTGAGATATGACATTCTATTATATGATGTTTTCTACTTTTGCATTCTATTTACATCGCACTACAACGAAACGAGAGAGAGAGAATTTAGGTTTAACGGTTAAAAATGGCGGATTCTGGGCAACAGGCAGCAGATTGCCCGACGAAAATTTGCCCGGATTGGAAGAGCCACCAATGTAGGTACTTCAAGGTAGCCACCAGTTGGTGATCCGCATTGTTAGAAATCATTCGAGATAACATAACAAGGGCGCTGGCGTCTGGCATTTACTGACGAAGCTCCATAATTCCGCTGGTCACACGTGCCTTCAAACGTTTGGCGCTAAATCTAGTGGAAACGAGCAATACAGCCCGAATAAGCATGTCAAAACATTTTTTATTTGAGCCATTTTTCTGCTCGATCGACTATTATTGTTGCCTTCAAACCGTACAAGAAAATAAGTAATTTCATTATTAGTTTAAAAGATTTATCGGAAATACAAGAATTGCCCCTGGATTTGTCTAGCTTCGTGTCGACGAAATAAGCCTAAGTGACGTTGATGTAACAGGGGGTGTAGACCTACCGGTACTGTTGACAAGCACGCCTGTTAAAAAAGCCCAGCTTCCTGATTCCATGGCGTGCGCGGGTACACATTGCAGCAAGATGTTAATTCGAAAATATAATCTGCAAATACATCTACGGACTTATAATTTGAAGAAGCACCCATGTGGACTGTGTGAGGCAGCTTGCGGAGAAAGGTGATTTGACTCTCCACTTCCAAGCGAAGCACATTTCACCAAGCCACCTGTGCACATATTGTATGAAGTTCTACTCTCTACATCATGGATAGACACACAGAAAAGCCCACTGGAAATCACAGGTTTGTTCAGAATTGTATTTAGTGGTATCATGCTGTACCGGTATCAAGATTTAATCTGCAACTTAATTAGAACAAGCTATAAGAAAGCAGTTCTGCCCCATTTTCCCCTTGTCTCGCAACAAACTTTTGAAACTGCGAAAAGTGTCTGGCAATGAACTATTTATGTATGTATGTTTTCACCACTCTGAACCTCTGGGCCTGGCCGGGTAAAAAAAACCAAAAAACCAGATGCACGCATCCATTGATATAATGTGAATAAACACGTATTGAGGTACGGAGAACGTGGCAGATACATCTGGGTCGATCAATAACCCACCCCTATGAAACATTTTGGCTTAAATTCAAAATAAAATTAATCGTGGTCAATGATGTCCCGTGTCTAATTACAAATCACGAGCCTTGTTTGGGCAGAACTGACGTTCAGATGAGCCAAGACAAGTTCGGGGCGTATCTGTGGAAATGGACTCGGTGCGCGAAGGTGGTACATGTACAAGGGCACTATAGCGTGCTATTTGGGGAGAAATGTCCTTCCTAATTTAAGAAATGGAAGTGTGACTAACGTCACAGGACCTACGAATTAGGGTTTGATATGATTTAAGTGTGTATTCGAGAGATGACTTGGGGGCCCTATGTGCTACCGTGAGAGAATTTATATAGCAGTGTTTAATTGGCAGTGGGTACTATTAACTTTCCCAGGTGTCACCGCTGGTGAGTCATTAGCGTACCAACTATTATCGCCCTCAGTTCTTATTGCCCTGGACATTTATCAGCCCGGCAGTGCAGGACGAAATCACCCACCCATATCTTGACCGAGCTCAAAGTGCTTAACTTATTTGATTTTACGAGAACCGGTGTGTCCAACGTGATAGGCCGTATCAGGGATCCTTCAAAAGTCACAGTGAAACATACAACGAAGGGTTCCCGACGGGCATGGCAGTGCACTCGCTGAGCCCTCAATAAATAATAAAAAAATAATTATAAATCAAACTTTAATCAGAATTCGGCCAGCTCAGAACTTGCTGGTAACAATGCCCTACCGCACGTTCATGCCAAAAATCAAGGTTCTAATGTCAACGGTTCTCCTTATTTTGCCGACAAAAAGATTCGGACTGACTGACTCACTCACTCACTCACTCATTACCGGACAATTTGCAAATGGTAACCTACTTCGTAGGAATAGCTACAAATCGAGAAGATATGAGAGGGCCATGTTTTCCTGTCGGACCTACTTGCCCTCTACTCCTACATTAAACTTTAACCGCCATCTCTAGCTTTCCCGTTTATGAAATGAGCCTATCGGTAATGTTACAATAATTCGCAGATGCGCTTGCGCAAGTTTACCATAATTTCTGAGCGTTGCGCGCAGTAGTGTACGTCGGGTTTTAACATCACTGCACACAGACAATTGTGAAGGGAAATGCTCATTATATCGGAAATCATCCCTCAAGTCATTTCATCGATTCGGCGCATCTCATTAACCTTTTACAACATAGCTCGATTGGTGGTCCAAATGAAACTGTTTTGCCATAAAATAAGTGAGATGTTGTGAGCTCGCTGGAGTATCAGCAATAATTCACAAGCTTCAGACTCGTGTAACAAGGTTTGAACGACAAACTACGGCCGTGTGGCGGCACTCCATATATAGTCATCCTCTCACGATTGCCGAGCGAAATAGGACGAATCAACAACTTCGTAATTCATTTATCTACCAATAGAAACACATCGTCCAAACATCGGCAGAACGATCTTCTGCCGCGGACTCAGATACCGTCATCGTTTTGAGTCGATTGGCTCCAACTTTGTGGAAAGCTCTGAGAAACTGGTGTCGAAATATTTGACTTTGGTGGCTTTGAATGTGGTATTCTCCTCGGACGATAGATACCGTATTGCTAAAGTGAGCCACGCCTCTCAGCCAACAACAAAAATACTTTTTTTTTATCTCTGATATCTACATAATTACTGTGCTTTTAACCGTGAACTTTGCTGCAAACCGTCAATATGCAGGAAAATATGGACCATCCTCACCGGAATGTCTCACAACGAAGGTAGGTACATATTAATTATATTGTACGCTCTTAATTATATTGCAATTAACTGTCTCATCAAACCAAATATTGAAATTTCAATTTGTGACAAATATCCATTCGTGGCATTGAAT
>JAVTVY010054420.1:0-31991 GCA_036873755.1 Hanleya hanleyi | reverse complement strand
AATGTAAAAATAAACTTCGTTGCGATGATTTCATGGTAATCCGCACTATGGAAATATAAAATGAGCTTCTGTACTTGAACTATACCAAAGAATCATATATTTTGTAAGGGTTTTCTGTAAGTATTTTATATTTTCTGAGCGGCTTCTTGACAATGTTTTATGGAAAATCGCGGTATTTTTTATTATTTTTTTTTTATTATTTCTTCCTCCCGACTTCGTTATTCCGAGACAGAGTATGAAGTTTACATCCAGGAAATCAAGACAGACTTAGCTAACAATATATGTATGGTTTGTATTAGGTTTCATGCATGGTAAATTTGAAAATATCGATTTTAGACAATGGTACGCGAAGACCGACAAGTTCAGGGCCCCTCTCCCGGGCCCACCGCAGTCTACGCTGTGGCCACTCTACCGGGCCCGCCGCAGCGTAACAGTTAACACATCAACAAGACTTTTTCAGAATTATTCAAATTTTGAATCAAGGGTGTTTTGACATTGGAATTTATTTTTTTCAGTATACTGCTGTTTGGAGAACTGCCATGCAGTTGAAGAAAATTGCTAATTATTTTTCATGATGGACTACATGTAGCAAATTACTACCGGATAATCAGAAAAAAACTATTTTGTGCCTTGATATGCACACGCCCACCAATTTGTCACGGACATCAATTCCGATGTAAATTTCAGTTCACTTCTGTGGTCTGGATCGATTTAGCCTGAAGTGTCAAAGGCTGAAGACGGTATCTTCTCAGGATTTAATACTCTAAGTACAATTCCACAGAACTTGTGCAAGCTGTCAGTTCACCAACTTGTCAAGCATCGCAGTGTTCCATGATGCTGTAGCACATCACAGTGGCCATCGAAAAATGATTGACTATTTCGGTTACACTTTATTAAATCAGAGAAACAGATACATCTAGACTTCTAATTTGAGCTCAAAATAGACCTATGACCAGAATGTTGCTGACAGGCCATTAGCTTATATCTATAGTGTAGCTTGTTATTAGCTGAAATTATAATTGACTACATACTGCATTCCACTAAAAATTCTTGGAACTTCTTGTTGTATATGTAGCTCCTGTTTCTTTACACATTAGAAGGTTGGTGAGGGGGGAGGTAGGGTAGTCAGAGGCCCGTCCACCATTGGACAGGCAAAAATTAGAAAATTCCGGGTATTGATCTGGGATGTCATTGTGCACACTGCAGGTCATGGTAAGAATAGGCTTCAGCTCCTTAGACAGCTTGTCGTAAGAGACGACTAACAGAGGCACCCGTGGGGTTCCCGGATGTGAAAAGGAATAGGACCCAACGTCGTGACATGACTGAAATATAGTTGAAAGCGACCTTAAATCATATCCACCCACTCTGTACTGGAGGTGTGCTATGGTGGTTATGTCCTAGTACTCTGGCCTAGTATACTCCCTATGAGTGCAATAACCCTCATCCCCGGTCCAACCACCCCCTCAGTAATGAACCGATACTCCAGTGTACCAATAGTTGCAAATTCAATTGTTGTCGTATGGGAGATGGGATTTTCCCACTGAAACCATGTCCACATTGTAAGTATATATCTTTGGGGCATTTCGGTCTAACTTGAAAATGTCAAAACTGTGTCAATGATTATACCAGTTTGAAACGGTAAAAACTGCAAGTCTGTGTCAATATCAGTTTGAAACCATCAAAACTGTAATTCTTGTGTCAATACCAGTTTGAAAATGTCAAAACTGACAGTACAGGGGCAGATAAGATGTCTGATTCAGATTGCCTGTGCATTTCTGTTCATTTTGACATGATCTTGCTTCATATCATAGTTTACATCTTCACTCCTGCAGCCTGTTGAGCTCTGTCCTGACAGCCAGGCAGGTATGAAATGCGAGATTGAAATATTTGTCTGGCAGACTTTTACAGCTGTTATTAATGGACAAGCCTGAATCCATGTTCCTGTTGAAGTGTTAATATGATATATTTTCTTGGAGCCCTGTTCTATTACACTGAAATGTGTACTCGTGTACCGGGCATGTCGTGTTACTGGTGTTGGATACATGTCCGGTCTTGACGTTTTAAAATAACGGGAGAGCTGTGATTAGCTCTTCAGGGAAATGGTAGAGGAGTTGTTTCTGTGACCAAAGGAGAGATCACAATGTAAGTCTTTTTTTTTTTTTTTTTGCTCTATTAGTTTCAGGGGAGTCGGTGATGGTGATCACTCCCCTCAAAATGCAGACCTGATACATGCAGAACTAGTTGAATTGACTATGCTATGCATCATGACTTGCATATGAGCAAATTTACAAATGACCATGTCGTCCCCCGTTTTCAAGATGCTCAACCCTTCGAAAAGAGCGCTCATTGCCCGTGTCGCGAACTTCCCTCGACTCTTACTTCAGGAGGGTGATCACTTTCACTCGTTAATTTCTCCGACTGTTACTTCAGGAGGGTGATCACTCTCACTTGGTAACATCCCCGACCGTTACTTCAGGAGAGTGAGCACTCTCACTCGGTAACTTCCCCGACCGTTACTTCAGGAGAGTGAGCACTCTCACTCGGTAACTTCCCCGACTGTTACTTCAGGAGAGTGATCACTCTCACTCGGTAACTTCCCCGACTTACTTCAGGAGGGTGATCACTCTCACTTGGTAACTTCCCCGACTGTTACTTCAGGAGAGTGATCACTCGGACTCTGTAACTTCCCCGACTGTTACTTCAGGAGGGTGATCACTCTCACTCGGTAACTTCCCCGACTTACTTCAGGAGGGTGATCTCTCTCACTTGGTAACTTCCCCGACTGTTACTTCAGGAGGGTGATCACTCTCACTCGGTAACTTCCCCGACTGTTACTTCAGGAGAGTGATCACTCTCACTCGGTAACTTCTCCGACTGTTACTTCAGGAGAGTGATCACTCTCACTCGGTAACTTCCCCGACTGTTACTTCAGGAGGGTGATCACTCTCACTTGGTAACTTCCCCGACTGTTACTTCAGGAGAGTGATCACTCTCACTCGGTAACTTCCCCGACTGTTACTTCAGGAGGGTGATCACTCTCACTCGGTAACTTCCCCGACTTACTTCAGGAGGGTGATCACTCTCACTCGGTAACTTCCCCGACTGTTACTTCAGGAGGGTGATCTCTCTCACTCGGTAACTTCCCCGACTGTTACTTCAGGAGGGTGATCACTCTCACTCGGTAACTTCCCCGACTGTTACTTCAGGAGAGTGATCTCTCTCACTCGGTAACTTCCCCGACTGTTACTTCAGGAGAGTGATCACTCTCACTCGGTAACTTCCCCGACTTACTGCAGGAGGGCGATCTCTCTCACTCGGTAACTTCCCCGACTGTTACTTCAGGAGGGTGATCTCTCTCGCTCGGTAACTTCCCCGACTGTTCCTTCAGGAGAGTGATCACTCTCACTCGCTAACTTCCCCGACTGTTACTTCAGGAGGGTGATCACTCACTCGGTAACTTCCCCGACTGTTACTTCAGGAGGGTGATCACCGGTAACTTCCCTGACTGTTACTTCAGGAGGGTGATCTCTCTCACTCGGTAACTTCCCCGACTGTTACTTCAGGAGAGTGATCACTCTCACTCGGTAACTTCCCCGACTGTTACTTCAGGAGGGTGATCTCTCTCACTCGGTAACTTCCCCGACTGTTACTTCAGGAGAGTGATCACTCTCACTCGGTAACTTCCCCGACTGTTACTTCAGGAGGGTGATCTCTCTCACTCGGTAACTTCCCCGACTGTTACTTCAGGGGGGTGATCTCTCTCACTCGGTAACTTCCCCGACTGTTACTTCAGGAGGGTGATCACTCTCACTCGGTAACTTCCCCGACTGTTACTTCAGGAGGGTGATCACTCTCACTCGGAAACTTCCCTGACTCTTACTTCAGGAGGGTGATCTCTCTCACTCGGTAACTTCCCCGACTTACTTCAGGAGAGTGATCATTCTCACTCGGTAACTTCCCCGACTGTTATTTCAGGAGAGTGATCACTCTCACTCGGTAACTTCCCCGACTGTTACTTCAGGAGGGTGATCACCGGTAACTTCCCCGACTGTTACTTCAGGAGGGTGATCATTCTCACTCGGTAACTTCCCCGACTGTTACTTCGGGAGGGTGATCACCGGTAACTTCCCCGACTGTTACTTCAGGAGGGTGATCATTCTCACTCGGTAACTTCCCCGACTGTTACTGCAGGAGGGTGATCTCTCTCACTCGGTAACTTCTCCGACTGTTACTTCACGAGGGTGATCACTCTCACTTGGTAACTTCCCGGCTGTTACTTCAAGAGGGTGTTCACTCTAAATCGGTAACTTCCCCGACTGTTACTTCAGGAGAGTGATTACTCTCACTTGGTAACTTCCCTGACTGTTACTTCAGGAAGGGTGTTCACTCTCACTTGGTAACTTCCCTGACTGTTACTTCAGGAAGGGTGTTCACTCTCACTTGGTAACTTCCCCGACTGTTACTTCAGGAGGGTGATCTCTCTCACTTGGTAACTTCCCTGACTGTTACTTCAGGAAAGTGATCACTCTCACTTGGTAACTTCCCTGACTGTTACTTCAGGAAGGGTGTTCACTCTCACTTGGTAACTTCCCCGACTGTTACTTCAGGAGGGTGATCTCTCTCACTTGGTAACTTCCCTGACTGTTACTTCAGGAGGGTGATCACTCTCACTTGGTAACTTCCCTGACTGTTACTTCAGGAAGGGTGTTCACTCTCACTTGGTAACTTCCCCGACTGTTACTTCAGGAGGGTGATCTCTCTCACTTGGTAACTTCCCTGACTGTTACTTCAGGAAAGTGATCACTCTCACTTGGTAACTTCCCTGACTGTTACTTCAGGAAGGGTGTTCACTCTCACTTGGTAACTTCCCCGACTGTTACTTCAGGAGGGTGATCTCTCTCACTTGGTAACTTCCCTGACTGTTACTTCAGGAAAGTGATCACTCTCACTTGGTAACTTCCCTGACTGTTACTTCAGGAAGGGTGTTCACTCTCACTTGGTAACTTCCCCGACTGTTACTTCAGGAGGGTGATCTCTCTCACTTGGTAACTTCCCTGACTGTTACTTCAGGAAAGTGATCACTCTCACTTGGTAACTTCCTCGACTGTTACTTCAGGAGGGTGATCAGTCTCACTTGGTAACTTCCCCGACTGTTACTTCAGGAGAGTGATTACTCTCACTTGGCTAACCCGACTGTTACTTCAGGAGGGTGATCCAGTGATCTCACTCGGTAACTTCCCCGACTGTTACTTCAGGAGGGTGATCAGTCTCACTTGGTAACTTCCCCGACCGTTACTTCAGGAGGGTGAACAGTCTCACTTGGTAACTCTCCCCGACTGTTACTTCAGGAGGGTGATCAGTCTCACTTGGTAACTTCCCCGACTGTTACTTCAGCAGGGTGATCAGTCTCACTTGGTAACTCTCCCCGACTGTTACTTCAGGAGGGTGATCAGTCTCACTTGGTAACTTCCCCGACTGTTACTTCAGCAGGGTGATCAGTCTCACTTGGTAACTTCCCCGACCGTTACTTCAGGAGAGTGATCACTCTCACTTGGTAACTTCCTCGACCGTTACTTCAGGAGGGTGATCAGTCTCACTTGGTAACTTCCCCGACTGTTACTTCAGGAAAGTGATCACTCTCACTTGGTAACTTCCCCGACTGTTACTTCAGGAAGGGGGTTCACTCTCACTTGGTAACTTCCCCGACTGTTACTTCAGCAGGGTGATCTCTCTCACTTGGTAACTTGCCTGACTGTTAACCCTTTCACCGATTAAACCCGGTACACGGGGATAACGAGAGTGCCACCCGTACGACCATCCCCGGTAGATCGGGTTAGCTTTAAACCCGTTCGCTATCACGATGGGTACAGCACTTTTATTTTTTTGCATTCGTTTTAACGGAAACCTATCAAACACTGTATACTTCTGGAAAGCCGAAACCCTGATCAATTTGATTCTCGAAATTGTTTGCTTGTTTGAAAAATAAATAAAACAAATTTAGATGTTGAACGAAAAAAATCGGAATGAAAAATGCATTTCTCCCCACATACCGTGTGACGGGCATCTCGGCAGTGAGCCGCAAAAATGGAAAAAATCATCGAAAACCTCATCCTAACTCCTGTATTTTTTATGTTACATGACTGGTAAAGCGTGGTGAATATTCCCCAGACGACTGAAACTGCCAACGACGACCGGCAAAGTTTATTTCCATATTTTTACGAGTCTTGATCCGCAAAGTTTGTCGAACACATTTCAAAATGTCGGCAGCAAGCTGCGTTATTGAGCCGACGAGCCAATCGGTATGCGTAATTTTGCCCACGTGACCTCTAGCAGCCAACAGATTTGAGACGAGCGTAGACAGTGGCTGGAAGGATGGAATGACATCATTTTATAATCCAATCGTATCCTCCGTTTTATTTTGCCATCCATTCAAGGTTATTTCCTGTGTAGAAAGGTGAAAGGTCGCTCTTTCCAATGAGAGGTCAAACATGAAAATTGGCCGAGTAAAACTCGAGAAAAACGCTGTCAAATGCGGTCGAAAAAAGACGATTTCTCCGTTGGATTGTGATGTTTTTGAGTCGAGAAAGCCGGGGAAAGCGCATTCTCTCGCAGTAAAATCTAATTTTGTATGCTATTTTATTTATTTTGCTATAAAACTAGAGCAAATAACACTGGAGTGTGTATTGTGGAGACAGGTTTCTTATGTTTTTCTGCAAATCTCGGACACAAACGCAATTTCTAGCATTCCAAAGACAACATATACAAATTTTAACAGTTCTCAGGGAATTGATCGTCAGCAGGTCACTTTTGTCAGGGGAAATAATCGGTGAAAGGGTTAATTCAGGAGGGTGATCACTTTCACATTACTTATAAATATAAAACAGATGAAAGGAACAAATCAATACCTCCTGCAGATTTACACACCCGTGACTTGCGTCCTGTTAGCTGTGAGACCTAATAAACCCACTCTGCTTCATTTTATAACAGACGATGTTGGCAGTGAGCAGTGTTAATGAGCAGCAATGCTGTCAATCAGTTCATACATTGATTCATTTGTGTTTCCATTTAATTTTTCTGCGTCAATAGGACTGTTGGACCAGTCTACTTCAAAATTTATCAGTCTCGGACGGACAGGTGCCAAATTCGATCACAGTCGTCTCTCTCTACAATATCTCTCTCCACTGCATTTCCAATGCGGTGGTCTAATGGTTAGAGCGTCGGCCTCGTAAGCGGTAGGTACTGGGTTCGATCCCAGGCCGGGTCATACCTAAGACTTGAAAAATGGAACTTGTTGCTCCCTCGCTTACACTCAGCATTAAGATGATAGAAAAAGGACTGGTTCGCTCGGTGTCAGTATAATGTGACTGAGTGGGGTGTCATGTCTGCCTATGGCATGGTATTTCAGTGGGACAGCACTATAAAATGGCAGCATTAGATGTGCTCTGTTGCAAGTAGGTTCCCCTGCCCCTCCCCCTTCCCTCCCTTCCCTTCCCCGTCGTGATATAGCTGAACAAATGTTGAAAGCGACGTTAAACCCTATTCACTCGCTCCAATTTTCAGAAGAGATATTAAAAGCTCTCCTGAAGAAAAGTTGAGAGTGATGGATCTCTGGTGAATTGACAATCCCAACAATGCTCAAATCTGCGACTTCTCCTGGTGATGTTTATCCTGGTAGAGAAACCATCATGGTAGCCAAAGGCATGTTCATTGGACAGGCAATTTAAAATATGGACTGGCAAGAATTTGCAAATTCAACAGGAGACCGGAAAAATAGGGAATGTAGCCTGTCCAAATCTAGCAAAATGTGTTATTTTGGATTAACCCATTTTATATCCTGGTTAACATCCTGAGAGAAACAGCAGAAGTATGGATTATACGCCAAGGTTTCTGGACATCGTCAGAACCCTGATTGGACTGGAAGACTTGCTTGCAAATGAAAATCTCTGAATCTCTGAAGGTATATTCAAAGGGCAATATCAGAAATATTCTGACCACAGTGGTTGGCTGATGAACACCAGGATGCCTCTGTGTGTATCAACATTTAGTATTGTGCATAAAAACATGATGAACAGGAGACCCTGATTGAATTCGCTTTATGACAGTGTATCATATTTACATCAGTCGGCATGCTAACCTCCTGCAGTGTTGTACGAGTGCCTGGAGTAATCTAGCTGGGATTTGGTTGTTGTGGTATAAAAAAAAAATCAATAGTGCTTCACAACGCATGAATGCGAGAGTAATCAGTGAGGCCAGGGACAGTACTGTGTCCGTGTGAGCCCATATTATTGTCGTGGTTGGAGACAGATCCTCTGGTATCTGATGGCTGACAGGAACTACATGTACATATATTATCCTGTGCTCGACACCGGCCAGATGCGTCTTCAGCCACCTGCCTTGCAGAGTGGATATTTTACCTTGCAGACAATACTGATCTATTTAACCTGCAGCATCGGGCAGCTGTCGGAGAAAAACTGCCCCAGGACCAGGGATCGAAATAGGATCTGTACAACTTACCGAGACAACCTGAAACTGACTGGGCCAGGCTGTCTGAGGTGCTTGTGTCGTGTTTCTAGAAGCTACGAGAGCTGTTGACCACTCCCCTGGATTCTGTACTGCAAGAGTGATCACTACTACATTGCAGCAGCCCGTGAGTGCTGATCAGTAATTTTCCTAGATAAGCTGGAGCTACAGGAGGGGCGGAGAGCGAAAATGTGGGACTGCGACATTTTTCTTTTAGAATATTTCAACATGTAACATGTGATAACTGCAGTTGGGAAGAAATTAAAGCACTGGTGGTCCTCAATCTCTCTTTATTTGGACCCTGGCTACTGGTGACTGCATTTTGCAGGTTCAGCCACAAGGCAGGATCGTGAAATTTAATGCTCCTGCATAGTAGACAACTCGCTCACTATTATTACCCTGGATCAGCCCTTCAGAAGAACTAAATATTGGGGGAGCGGTGCCTCTCGTCAAAACTGACTGCCGTTTGTATGAAGTGGATGTAAAGTAAAGAAAACACCCCTGTTGAAGTTTCTCCTCCAAACAGCATTGACTTCAGCATTGCTGATTGCTGCATGGCTAATTGAGCCAGGGGACTAACATGAACACAGTGAATTCACTTGCACTTGGATGAACTCAACTGGTGGCATGTTGTTGGCCAGAGACCCATTCAGGTGTGTCCATTGGACAAGCAATTTCAAATTTGGACAGGGAAAAATTGGAAATTCCAACATCAGATGGGGAAAACAGGGAAGTGGCCTGTCCAAATCTAGCAAAATGTGATATTTGGACAGGCAGATTTTATATTCTGGCTAACATCCCGACTAGCAGGGTGCGAAATAGCCCTTTGCCCGGGGCAACCAAAATTTCCTTTGGGCAACCAAATTCTTCTTGGATTGCAATGCATTTGGATATGTTGGTTGCTCGTACTTGTCCACAGGCAACAAGAATTTGATTTCCTATTTCACATCCTGAGTGGACTAACGAAGTTGAGCATTCAATGCAGGCCTGCTCAACTGATGCATGTATGTTCACCTCTTCGCAGCGATACATGTATTGTTTACACACATCACTGTGTACTAGAGACTCCTCTTTGAGTTTCCTGGTGCATGTACAAGTCACAAGCATGTGTGAGAGCACAGCTTTAGTCTGTTTGAGGAAATTTTTTTCCGGATACAAAATGTACATGATGATTTGTGCTCATGATCAGCTTGTGGTCAAATTTGTCCGATTAAGGCAGTCCTAGTTCTCAGCCAAGATTGAATAATCTCTCCTCATACATGTTGTAGCTGGGGACATGTCCCATTTACAGGTTAGCTGACCCAGAAAGAGAAAATTCAGACCAGAGCATCTCACACGGGCCTGTTCGTCATGTAAGGAAAACACAATAGGTGACTGCATATAGGGAACCATGTTAAACCTGGAAAAGCTACCCGACAAACTGTATTGCATACTTTGTTCCCAGTTTGAAGATCCTTACATGACGAACTTCCACTCGGACACCTGTCATGTATGATGTGGAATTTTCAAATTTATCAGAATCCATTTTGGTGTGTTCCATGGCAAGTTATCGTAAACTATTAAGAAATGATGGCTTCAGAATTGTTTCTTGTTTCGGCTCCACAATACTGCACCGCCACTGGAACCAATAGGTTCCGTTAAATTCTAGGCATGTGATGTACATGTAATATGATATATGAATTGGGAGGAAAAAAAACAAAAGAGACAAAAAACCCCGAAACTATTTGTTCAGGAACAGCTTGTCAGTTTCACTTTTGCCCCAAATTGAAGAGGCCTTGCTTGGACTGTGTCCTCTGGTTGTCATTTTCAGTTTTTGCTCTCTTGATCTGTAGTGATCACCATTCTGACATCTTAGCTTGCTGAGGGCATTTCACGTTCACACTCAGCTTATCGCTATGATTCGGCATGTATTTCACATGGCGCCACCTATCAGCCGCAAAAGACGAATATCTGGAGGGAGATAATCCTGTTCAAAAGTTGTTTCCAAAGCATCAAGTCACATGTCCGGCCCATTTAAACGAGCCATTGAAATCATCTGTATTTAAATATTTTGACCTGTGCATCTCAGACATCAGGCATGTTAGTTTCACTCGAGTGCATGAGGCGCAAGACTGGGGGATTCTACGCGAGACCAAAATGAAGTTGTGCGAATTAGCTATTTTGTTTCTCAAATGGAGCATGCTTATTTGTATGACACTGGTAGGGTATGCTGCCAGAATTAGACCATTGATAAAACACAAGTTACGGCGAAACCTAAACTGGTTTGTATGGGCTGCGACCTGTAAGTTTCAGCAACTACTTTTACGATGCTACCCAATCTGGCTCATCTGTCAAGAGAAGTGCACATCGCTTTCGTGCTGCCTTGAAATCCTGATCAATGTTCCAAACCACACTGCGATGGTTAGAGCATCCGCCTACATGTAGCAAGCGGGAGGTGCTAGGAACTCTCCCCAAGAATGAAAAACAGTTCAACTTGTTGCTTTCTCGCTTGGCACTTCGATTGGTGAAAATATCATGTCTGTCTATGGCATAGCTTCGGTGTGACAGCACTATAAAATGACAGCATTAGGACTGCTCCGTCACATGCATGCAGGCACACTGTCGTAATTTGGCTGAAAAACGGTTGAAAGCGACATCAAATACTATATTAGATCGCTCTCTGACAGGACATTGCAATTGTATCCTTTGTTGGAGTTTCCTGGTAGAACAAAATGCAACAATTGACATTCAGACTTTTGCTGTGAATCCTCCGTCAAGGCGGTCTATCCTTAGAAACCAGGGGAAACCCCTTCAAGTTGACTGACTGTTGGCCAGAATCAAAGGATATGTCCTGGACACCCTGAAGGCCTCGAACCAAGGCAGTTCTATTTTGCAAGGACTGTTCTGTGTACTTTGGTCTGTACCAGTAGCAAAAGCATTACCAAGGTCATCTTGACCTGTGTACATGCAGTTCTGGCTTCCTATTTGCCGAATCGGGTAACCAACACAGCAGGACTATCCTGTCCTAAACTCCCTGATGTGGCTTCTATTTAATCCACCACAGTCACCCCTAATTTGCTGTCTGAAAGAGGTGATCGGAGTTTTGTAGTAAATCTCAGAGCACATGGGTGGGACTGGATAAAACAGGTCTGTTTGATGCGAGTGCTTGCCTTCAAGCCTCTTGGTGCAGTGATAATGTGGCGGGAATGGACTGTGATAGTAAAGTGCAGATCAGCCCTGGGTTGGGTTACTGCCTCCTACCAATGTCTAATGACTCATTCAGGAGTTAAAAATAGTCCCTTGTGGAAGCTGGTGTACATGTGTAGGTACACTGCCAATGTAGCAGCAATGTAACCGACTCTCTCTGTGTAGTGTGGTATGGAAGTCCCCTGAGGGCATGACGAATATATTAATAAAGCACATATCTAAGCGGTACATGTGTAAATAGGTGGGTGGAAAATGCTATGCACATACGGATGATGGTCTGACCAGGAGAATGATGTTAAACCAGTTTGACTCATTGAGCGTGTAGCGTGGATCTCGGTGCATTCCCGTTGACCTGCTGACCTGGGAACGTGTGCCTCTAGTACAACTCCCTGGCTGGCTGGTTAAAATATACTGTGCATGTCTGCATTTTACATGTATGTATGTGCAGGTCATGATTTTAGTATCTGGGAGGGTCTAGAGGGTGATGGAATCTGAGTTCCATCTGATTGTTGATTATAATGTTATTAACAGTAGCTCATCTGTGATAAAATCTTTTATAAGGGGGTCATCCATTTAGTCTGTATGACAAAAATCAGATTTTTTGCTGACCCTTCCCCCTATCCCCCCCCCCCCCACCCGTAACAAACGCATGCTATGTTATGAAGTTACCTCCTCTCCCCAACATTAGATAATTAAAGTAAAAAAAAACAGGCTTCATTTGCATACATGTATTCAGAAACTTTCGGTAACACCAACATCATTATCAACATTGAACTTGCTCATAATTTGCAATTTGTGCTAGGCCTACCAGTACCGTAATGATCTGTTATTTGTCTGCAATTATTTGAAGACTTTGAGATGCAATTTATTTATATAGAACAATCATCAATTCATCAATTTCGGTGAAACTTTGACAGTGAAAATACGAATGTTTCAGGCGACATCTTATTGTCCGGAATCTGCAACACTGGTGCACGTTGGCTTGAGGCTCACAGGAGCTGGCAAGCGAAAATTAGCGGAGTGAAGAGTTGTTTTTTTTTGGTGAGAGGGGAAACCTCCTTCCTGTGTACGTAATCTTGACTTGCCTCCCCCCCCCCAAGCCACTCAGTCATAGGCAAACATACTAACTCACAGAAGGTACATGTACATAACACCAAAAATGCTGACCGATAAGATAGTCTCACACATGGATTTCATAATCGGTGAGCCCCATAACCTGTGGGCTTCCGAGGATTGACCTGGGATGTCGTCAGCTCCTTAGAGAGCTTGTTGTAAGAGGCGACTAACTGAGGCAGCCGTGGGGTTCCCGGGTGTGAAAAAGAATGACCCCACCTGTGTGGTTCCCGGGTGTGAAAAGGAATGGGACCCAACGTCGTGATATGACTAAAATATAGTTGAAAGCGACATAAATCATATTCACACACTCATAATCTGTGATTAAATATCATACATGTATATCTGGTCTGGTACATGTAATACTAAATAACAAAGTTGAAATTTTTCCTTGATAAAGTTCCGGTCAAATGGTTGACGTGCTCATCAGGGTTATGCTACAGGATCTATTATATATACAATATATTCTCGTATCAAGGTGATAAAACATGTAGTTGTGACAAAGGCGTTTTGTGTTTTTGGCGGTGTGGAAAGACCCGTCTCAATCGATAAATACATTCCACTGATTAATTCACTTGACTTTCAACATGTTCAAACTAAGGGAAGTGAGAATGTTTGTATTATATATGATGCTGGTCAACTTTCTCTTTCCTGCTTGCTGTGTTCCTGCTGGAGCGGTATGGTCTAGCTGCAGCCCTGGTCGTGTTGACACCTTTCCATCGGCTACAATGAAACGATTAATTTACAGTACCGGTACCATGATTAATATATTATATTATCTGATCTTGCCAGTAATTTTTGAGAGAAATATGTGTAGAAATTAGGCGACTGTGCTTAGTGGGAGCCTCCCATCTTGATCTGAGGTTTATTGTGTATCAGTATTCAACTCTCCAGCCTTGCATTAGTTCAAGGGAATTGGGGAAATGGAAATATTGGATCTTCCAAGATTTTCTTTCTGCTTCAGTATTCTACTAACCCTTGAGTAGAATCTGAAGTTGAAAACTGGACCCTTGCTGCTTCATTCTCTGGTAACGTTGAATGGTGCATTGTTAATTGTTTCGGGAATTTGCCTCTTGATCTGATTTGAAATAAATCAATCACCACTCTGATTTACCACTCAAATTAAAGTTTAAATTGATGTTGAAAATTGGCTTCTCCATAATCTTTCCTGGATGTACAAGATTGCTTTGTAAGTACCGAGTGGATTGCTCCACCAAGATTGTAACCAGTGGATTGCTCCACCAGGATTGAATGTAGTTAGTGATAGCTTCACCAAGATTGAATGTAGCGAGTGGATTGCTCAAACAAGATTGAATGTGTTGAGTGGATTGCTTCACCAAGATTGAATGTAGTGAGGGGATTGCTCAACCAAGATTGAATGTATTGAGTGGATTGTTTAACCAAAATTGAATGTAGCGAGTGAATTGCTTCACCAAGATTAAATGTAGCGAGTGGATTGCTCAACCAAAATAAAAATTTAGCAAGTGGATTGGTCAACCAAATTTGAATGTAGTGAGGGGATTGCTCAACCAAGATTGAATGTATTGAGTGGATTGTTTAACCAAAATTGAATGTAGCGAGTGAATTGCTTCACCAAGATTAAATGTAGCGAGTGGATTGCTCAACCAAAATAAAAATTTAGCAAGTGGATTGCTCAACCAAATTTGAATGTAGTGAGTGGATTGCTTCACCAAGATTGAATGTAGTGAGTGGATTGCTTCAAGATTGAATGTGTTGAGTGGATTGCTTCAAGATTGAATGTAGCAAGTGGATTGCTCAACCAAAATAAAAATGTAGAGAGTGGATTGCTCAACCAAATTTAAATGTATTGAATGGATTGTTTCACCAAGATTGAATGTAGCGAGAGGATTGCTCAACCAAGATTGAGTGGATTGTTAAACCAAGATTCAACCAAAATAAAAAAGTAGCAAGTACATTGCTCAACCAAATTTGAATGTAGCGAGTGGATTGCTTCACCAAGATTGAATGTAGCGAGTGGATTGCTCCACCAAGATTGAATGTATTTGATCGCTTTACCAAGATTGTATGTAGCGAGTTGATTGCTGAACCAAAATAAAATAAAAATGTAGCAAGTCGATTGCTCAACCAAAATAAAAATGTAGCAAGTGGATTGCTCAACCAAATTTGAATGTAGTGAGTGTATTGCTCAACCAAGATTGAATGTATTGAGTGGATTGCTTCAAGATTGAATGTAGCGAGTGGATTGCTCAACCAAATTAAAAATGTATCGAGTGGATTGCTCAACCAAATTTGAATGTAGTGAGTGTATTGCTCAACCAAGATTGAATGTATTGAGTGGGTTGCTTCAAGATTGAATGTAGTGAGTGGATTGCTCAACCAAATTAAAAATGTATCGAGTGGATTGCTCAACCAAGATTGAATGTACATGTAGTAGCCTAGTACTAAAATTCAATCGCCCCCAATGTTGTGGACAAAATTCAGTCATTCGATTACATTTGATCACTCTCAGAAATCATTAAAATAACAAAGTGATAATGGATTATCTGTACCTGAGTTTTGACAGTTTTGTCCACTTCCTGTTCTAATATATTTGATCAACCCCTGGTTTATGGTGGGAAATCTCACTTCCCTTCAGGCCGACTGTGTTTGAACCTATGTTTCAGGTCAGCTGCTGATGAAAATTCATTGAGGGAGGGAGGTCAACACAACACAAATCATAAACTCAACACGAAATAAAAAACACGGCAGCAAAAAAATTATATTTGATTTTGACATTTTCATTTGAGCTGGGAAGTTGTACCGGTTCACCGGTTATTTGATTTCCCGCCACTTGGATTTGCTGGACTAAATGTTTGAACGTTATTTTTTCATTAACTGCCACCCCCTCCAATCCAAATACGTTTCCTTGGGTTTGCTTGAGGCAATTTTAAGACAGATATATTTCTCCGCCTCCACCCCGATGTCCATCATGGCGGCCGACGCATGCTGAACATATTAAAGTAAAGGTGTATGCAAAACCGCGACTGAGAACACACTCGGATCAGCAAGACCATTTTCATTTGTGAAATCCGTATATTTCTTTCGTTCCATTGTATAAATATTTACTCGCACTAAATATTAAAAGATATTATTGAAAGACAATATATTGTTTACAGAATCTCTGCCCGACTAATTTGTTTAATTCTCCAAAACATGCGCGGTCCTTTTCCACCGTGTCGATGAATCCGACTTTTATATCATTTCTCTGGACAGTGACCTCACCATTGTGCGAGTCGGGAACCATATAGCTCCACAATATTATGTGATTGAATTGCGTTCCCTATATTTACCATGCCGAGGAAGCATGATTTGCGTTACAGTCGACGAAATAAAGATCGATGGTGTTTTATCGAAAATGTAATGCGGAAGACGCGAAAGTTTTAGATCTTTGGTTAGTAAATTCCTCACAAAATCGCCTAATAACCGTCAAGTTTGAAATATACAGGATTGTTCAGAAATAATCAACGCGCATGTTACACCATACACACGTAATATCGGTAAATTCAATGCGAGCGGCTGACCCGAAACACAGGTACCAACACAGCCGGCCTTATTGTATCATTAGAGAGGATTTACTGTAGCCTAGGTCATCTGGGTAGGTATACGCCTCCTGAAAAGTCCTCAAGAGACTCCTGGAATTGCTAACCTGGAAAATGCTTATAAATAAAGTGAAACTCCGGAGAACTCATGGATAACTACTTTCGCCTTCTGGGAGAACCAGTGATCTGATGTGACTCATTTATACTGTGTCAAAATTGGTTCCTGAACTTCGTTATTTTGCTCGTGTAAAGACTTAATTTAAATTACTGACCTTGAAAGTGCTGGTAAACTGCTGGAATTTTTTGCTGTAAGTGTATGAAGCCTGTGTTATTGTCCCAGGCTGTTTTGAACAATCCGTGATGAATGTACCGATGTACTATTCATGTACAACCGAGTATTGAGCATGAGAAATGTTGATACTCTAACGAAATGTTGTATTTTTCTCTCTCTCTCTTTCTCTCCTGCTACAGTCTCTGCTTGATGACTATTTACTTCCAAAAGCGACTAGCGTAGACAGTAAAGTCTTCTACCTGAAGATGAAGGGAGACTATCACAGATACTTAGCCGAGGTGGCGAGCGGTGATAAAAAAAATGGTAATTTGTTGTCAGTAACATTTGCCGTGTGTTTTCTTCTTTCCCCGCAGGGCCTGCTCGATGACATATTAATTCCGAAAGCCGAGCAAACAGACAGCAAGGTCTTCTACTTGAAGATGAAAGGGGACTATTACAGATATTTAGCGGAGGTGACAAGCGACGAAAAAAAACAGGGTAAATTGAATATTCACCTTTTCTTGATTTCTGAGGGGACGCAAACTTTTCACAATAACCAACTCACTATACTTCCACTTCCGAAAGTGAGTCCACTACTCGTCGTTGAAGTTCCCCAGAAGAACACTGTCTGTTTCGCCTGGCCACCCACTGGGATGTATTTTCTGATGGAATTTGTACAGAAACTCTACTGTACAATTAGCTGGCTATTCTTCCAATTTTCGCAACCAACAAATGAAAATACCAGATACCTTTTCGAAAATTGAAATTGACCAATCATGTTTTCTAAAACTGGAAGAAATACCTCGATGGGAGTTTCGATATGAATTCATCGGATGCAACCAGTTTCGCCGTAACCAACCAATGGTGTAGAGTGGGTGCTTTTGTTGGAAACTGATGCTCTTGTTTTGCTGCGCAATAGCATGCGGTTTTTATTAATCATAATGTATGCAACTTCATTAAGCCATAATAAGATGGCCCATCAGAAACAGTGTTTTTGCCTGGTAAATGGCATGTTGTTATCGTACTTACCACAAATTTCATATCAAAACTCAGAATTGATTTGGCTGACAAACTGAAATTCTGTCTGTTTCGCCTGGCAAATAGCATGTTCTTATCAAACCTTCCATGAGGAGAGTGTTAATTTCAGTGACTTGGTGATTGTGCTTGTGTCCCTTGTTTATATCCTTCTTCCTGTCACCATCCCCCCCCCCCCAACTCCACCCTCTCCCCACTTCTGCAAAAAAAAAAAAATTGGGACTGGCAATTTTGTAGGTTATTTCACGATGATATGAATGGGTTTCAAGTCAACGTCAATAACTCGCAGAACTGCCAATCTCAGTTTTGTTATTCACGATTTCCTGATTTATCTTGAAGGAATGTTCTTGAAATTTTGATGCTGTTGCACAAATTATTTCTCTGTACACAATGTACTTATCATGAAACATTTATCTAATTTGAGAGAAATCGACTCTAGTGAATCCATGAAACTAATACATTCCAAATGTGCGACAAATCCGGTTGTGAGGAGATTCAGAAAAATTTGCAATCGTTGCCTGTATTTAAATGCAGCACACGTGTTTGAATTCCCCCTGAGCACTGGTGATAGTTGTCGACTGCCCGCCTGTTGGAACGACTGATGTGCATTTGTCTGCCAAAGCAAAGCCAATAACAATAGAATTTTAGGGTCGTTAATATCTCTGGTTTGGCTTTGCTTATTGGTCTTGTAGGGTTTTATTTGCAACAGCACAGTGTAATTTGCATGTGAAAAAACCCCCATCAGATTTGAATGAATATCCCAATCCACTTATGCTAAATTTTCTGCTTGGAGGATTGTTCTATTTGATGTAACATGATTGCCCTCTAGACGAGGCACAGGGAACTGCTACTGAGAATGTGGAATTATACTCTCGTTGTTAAGGAGAGTGATTACTCTCCCTCTCTCAACTAACTCCTCTCTCAGGAGAGTTATTGATCACTCTCCTGGGAAAATATAATTGTATTGGAGGAGAGCAATACTGTCAAAGGTGAATCAGTTGCAATACAATGATCACTCTCATAATACAAAAATTTAGGTGAGTGATCAGAAGTGAGGGGAATTAATTGCTGTACAAATAAAGTCGTTGATTGTTGTTACACATCCAAGTTCAGTTTTTTTTTTCAGGCCAAGTATTACATGAGCTGTCAAAATTCCATGTTTTGCATGATCATCTTGAAGAAGTGTCCACTTTCATGTCTCCCAGCCCACATATCGGTCATGTAAGACGAAGTGACGTGAATTTACGGGATTTCCAATAGTGTTAAATTTGCAAGTCACCGGCCATTGTTCCATTTGCTGTCAAGTTGAGAAGCGGTATCTTGTGTTACATGAACTACATACGTCATGGGTCCAGGGCATCTAGATTTATAGACTTTGTAGGGTGCCTGAAAGATGGACGGACACTCCTGTGAGCGAAAACTGTACACGGAGTACATCTGACATGCTTCTGAAATGGGAATCCTTTTCTTATGGGAAGGATTCAACCATTTTCTCAACAGAAAGTTACATACCATCAATCAGGGTTCGAAATTGCCACAAGCCCGGCAGCCCGTGGCTGGTGAATTTAGAACTTGTCTGGTTGGATATAGTTCTAAAACTAGCTAACCAGCCCCACTGGCTGGTTATAATTAAAGAATTTCAAGTTGTATAATGAAATATACCAGCCCGATGGTCTGGTAAAGTTTTATGGTAAATTCATGCCCTGAATCAACGGCATGGTAAGCAAGCCCTCCTAGAAAAACAGAAATGGTTTGATCACCCCACAAAATGTCACATCCAAAATGTCCCTTCTCTCACCCGAAAACAGAATAAACATAATCTGGGTCTGGCATGCAGGGTTTGGTAGAGGACATATTGACAGGTATAAATGGCATATATCACTAAAGAAGTGTGCCCTCAAAGCGCATGGGCTCTAGTTTCCCAAGCTGAATCTTTCACCTATCACACACAATATCTCAGAATGTTTTTGAGTCCCACGATTATATGCATTTGATCAGATAGTTCAAATGTCTGACAATGTTGTCAGAGGACAAAGTAAACTCGGTGTTTCACATCGCGTGTTCAAAGCACAGAAGCTCTGGCTCGCACAAATTCTTCTAAAGTTAGAAGCTTTGATGGTCTTCTTATTCTATCATTGGACATCAAGGTTCACATTTGGCACCTCATTCCTCCTGTCCGATACATTGAGACCGTGACAACAGATTCGAAAAAACCATAGCTTGTGCGATACCCAGTGGCAGATGAACATGCACCTTTTCAACAACCATGAACATTAATAAATATAAAGGAAACATAGATTAAAACAAAATCTATTTGAAGAGAAAATAAACCCATTCATCTACCATCAAACATCCAACAAGCCAGGCAAATGTAGAAAACACAGAAGCTTTAAAGGCGGTCTGTGGTGTCGGTCAGGGCTTCGTGTTTAGAATTTTTGCACGAGCTAAAAATAGCTCACATCAAAATATTTAGGAGAGGGTATTTAAAATTCAGGCGAGTGACTGCAATATAATACAATATAAAATGTGACAATTTACGTGAGCTAAAAGTCACTCTCGTGACATGAATTTATGCGAGTGTTTGCGTGCAGGTGAGCTATCAATCGCGCTAAACACGAAGCCCTGGTCAGTGTATCCGACTTCACCTTCCCACTAAAGGACTTGAATTGGGTTGAAACGCACGGATTTCTATAAAATTTCACTGGTCTATCCATTAATATTTTATTGTTATGCCTGCTTGGATTAAATATTTTACATTCGCTATCAGCGAATAGTTAAGCAGCGAAAGTAAAACCCCAACGTATTTTACCATCAGGCCGCTGATAATTAATGGTTCGTTTCCCGTAACCCGCCCGCATCAGTATTTTTGCAAGCAATAATTACGCATTGTATTAATTAATGGTACTGACGTGCCAAAATCCCTAAAAAAAAATGCCTATAATGAGTTCTGATTTCGCGAAGCAGCGCTCTCCAGTGATTTAATTGCTCGTAAAATTAGGGAGTTCAGCTCAAATTTTATTTTACATTATCATTCAGACAATCAAGTTTTTATCAAATTTAGTTCTGAGAGGAATATATCTCAGTTTACGAAATTGAAATCGATCAAGTATTAGCGAAGCTCGTGTCATTTGAAGATCCCTATAAAGGACATTCTTTCGGAACTCTGACCATATACTCCTACATTGGACCCATGGCACTGAAAAAGGGGACAAAATCGCAAAATAGAGACAAAAATGTAACAATATTGACCATTTTTCATATAATTTCACCAAAACGACACACTTCAAGTCAATTTTTTATGACGATTCCAAAAAATATATTTATTTTTCTCTCGGAATGAAGATAATCCGCTCATTTGCATAAATTTGCATATTACAGATATTCTGAATTCAGATCAAATGGACATTTAGGGGAATCAAAACAGCAAATGACCACCACCATATGTCTTCAGCTACCCAAATTTGAAATATTTGAGATATCTGGCAAAGTATCAGAAGAAGAAATGAAAGTTGCGATAAAAAAAACAAGATGGCTGCCACCTAGATTAAAAACTGTATATGCCCCATGCCGGGTGGGGATGGGGGGGGGGGTGTGGTAAAAAAAAAGTAATTATCTTTTCAAATACTCTAGAAAGATGAATTCAAAATGTATACAAGAACCTCCCATTTTATCTAAAACCTGAGCACACCTATTCCCTGTATTAAAATAGTTTTGTTAAAAAAAAAAATTAAAAAAAAAATTAAAAAAATAAAAAAAATAATAAGAAAAATGAAGATTTTGCATATGGAAAAAATAAGGAACTTAATTTAAATAAATAATGAAGAAATTAATTATCACAATAACTGTAAGAATATTCTGTTGAGAGAACGATATTATAATTATTTTTCAAAGATCATAACACGTATATGGTCAATACAGCTGGAAAACTGAAGACAGTTAATCTGATGCCAAAAGCTACTACTCAATTATCTCCCTTGAGTCAGCGCCTTGAGTCAGCGGGAACAGGGTTGGCAAACCACCAATGTGTTTTCATACTCCCAACGAATTCAGGAAGTGAGGTAAAGGGGAGGTGATAGGAATCGGGTTCATAGGAAAGCGTCACAAAATGGCGGCAACTTCGGAAGTGGAGGGGACTGTTTTTTCCAGAGACATTTCGTGGAATAGCTGGCTTAAATTTATCAAAATCTTCCAGTTCAAAAGGCGCAGGATACATTCAGCTTTCCGACTGTACGCGTGAGACTAGCTGCGGCCTCCATGGTCGTCCGTCGGCCGGCCACCAACGAAGAAAATTGACCTGGTAAGTCCTTCCCGTGGGAAATTTTTGAAACCACGCATATCACGACAATCTACGAGATTCTCGTTTTAAAACCATGTTCGTTTGAAAGACATTTTTCCATTGGCTCCCTGATGACGAACGTCGGAGTTTCGACTGTTTTGATAAATATGGCGACGTCCGTCTTTCGCTGGTACAGTCTCTGGCCGAATTTGGACATGAAATGTTTAACATGTACGATGAAATAGCAAAGAGAAATTAATAAAAACCACAAGGAGTTTAAAGAATATTTATTGTAGGACACTGTCTGATAAAAACAATTCATTTTACGGATGTTTAGCACGTAAATTCACGCAAAGTTGCAGGACAGTGAAATTGTGTTTTTCATTAAATTCGTACATCATTTAGCCCCTGAGCTGAACTCCCTAGTAAAATACCGAGATTGTCGTAACAAGTTTCGTAAAGCCGTCGAAGGGCATGCAGCGCCATCTGTTGTGCAGTTCAAGGGATTCCCCATAAACTGACCAATGAAACGGCAAACTTTCTTGGGAATCCTCTAAGCTACGTCATTATGTTTTCCAGTCGGAGCTCCAGAATTGAGCTCTCAATTCCGTAGTTTGTCTGGTCGCAAAAACAGTAAACAACAACAAACTGAACATCCAAAATGTAATCTAACGAAATATGCATTGAGAAGTGAAGAAGTATAACTATTCGTCTGCAAACTAGATATCGATTTTCACGCGGAGTTCTAAAATCAAACGGAAGTATGTTCATCATACACCCCTTTCGTTCCTCGTACACCGCGCAAATTATGACATCAGAAATGTCCGCATGGTTGATCGCATTCATCCTGGTGTTGATCAAAATGATTTTGGCCAACGGAGCCACGATAGCTTCAACAAACGGTCAGTTTTATGTTAAATTCACAACTTTCCTATTCTCTGAAAAGACGACTGCCAGCTCTGTCATCGAGCGTTTTCTTTCCAAGGCAGATTTGAAACTTCCGCCGATGATTCTCCTGCCGTATATGGGCGCTTGTAATCAGCAAATAAATTCTATACATCACTCAGTGCCATGGATCAAGAATCCACAGTGGCGGACTTGGAAGAGAAGAAAGACTTCTCTTCCAAGTCTTTACTGACTCTGAAAATCAGAAGAAGGCATCGTGATTAGACCAAAGCTGTTGTTGTTGTTGTTGACCAGTGACTTGCTTATTATAGTAAAATT
Organism: Hanleya hanleyi; assembly: GCA_036873755.1. NCBI lineage: Eukaryota > Metazoa > Mollusca > Polyplacophora > Lepidopleurida > Hanleyidae > Hanleya > Hanleya hanleyi. Next base: position 8,806 of record JAVTVY010054420.1, on the reverse strand, counting down.
TATGATTCCTAAAAAATTAGGATTAATATTACTATTTATGGTTGCTTTGGTGAAGGCTGATTTAATATTGTTAGCCAGTACTAATCTGATGGAAATCAGTCCTAAATTAGCTCCATATATGATACCTCACATAATGTATTTTATGTCAAGAGTCCTGTCTATGGATTGTGATCTGTGATTCCTTTTTAATGGTTATTATGTATGCATTATTCATTTAATTAGCAGGTCACTGTTCCTCTAGCAGAGGTTTTGTTTGATAAATCTAGTCCTTTAAAAGGTTTTATATTTTCAAATTTTGCATCCCAAGTTTTGTTTTAGTATTTTTTTTCTCGCTAGGTAATAATTAATAATTAATAATTATCGCCCTCAGCATGTCTATTTTCAAAAGCAAGGTTACGAGAAACAAAGAATTAATTAACAACGGCCTCAGCGCAGTTTTTCTAGGTCACATAACTGGAGTGTGGGCGGAATGCGGTTTGCTATGCAAGTTGGTCAAGGGTTTGCCTTTGGCTCACAAATAGAAACCTTGACGTGGTGAAGATGACATTCATTAGGCTGTTGTCATGTCACTTGGTTGATTGTTTAGCGTGACCAGCCCTCAGCTATATTTTGGGGGCAAATAATTAAAATAGATGAGGGATTTACATTTTCATGAGTAAGACTTGCTCATTTTCTTCGTTTTTGTACACAATCGGTTTGCAATTAATAAATAATAAAGAATGATAGCATCCAGTATGTGTGTTTAAAAAATGTAGGTCATGCTGAGCAACCAATCAAGTGAAAATGGCCTTACTGTGGGCTGTTCAAGAAAACAGTACTTGGCCGGGATAGGGCTGGGCAGGGGTGGACTCTACCTTGGGTGTTTACCAAAATTCAAATTTCAGAAATTGGGTCAAAATGTGTATGATGAATTTGGGAGGTGGGGGTTAAGTGTTGAGACTAGATGCCCCTAAAATTGTGCATGGACAGTTCAGAACAGCCGTACAAAAAGAAATAACTAATATATTAACAAAAACCATTAACTCGTCAACTTGTTTCACATGTAGATCGATGAACAGATGTTTTCATGAATGTGGACGGTCCCCATTTTACGAGAGTTGACTAAACTTTTCATTATTCTATCACATTTTTGGGGCAGGACTCGATTGCTGGAGACATGGGAAGTTTTACGTAGATGGTGAATGTCCTAGGACAGTTTAACATAACTGGCTTTCTATAGTTTAGGAATAACCTGGCTGCTCTAACAAAAAAAAGTTGGTCTAGAACTTTTACAGTATGTGGACCCATTAACTCATTCGGTACCAATGACGCCAAATGGCGACAAAATAATTCCGTCTCAACCCCGTTGACGACTTTTGGCGTAATTTCTTAGAGCCTCCCCAACCCCAATGACGCCAAAAGGCGACATCGCTGCTTCACCGTCAAATAAAACCCCACTCCGTCTGCAATGTAGCATTTTACGCGAGCACCTCGAGTGAAACTTGCACAAATGTATATATTATTGAAAAGCCTAAACCTTCAACATTCGGATTATCAAAGGACGTTTTCATTCTGACAAACAAATAAAACAAGATCGAGAGGGAAACGAACAAATAATGAGGGAAATGTGGAACTACAAAATTTTCACAATTTTACCGTGTGCGTAAATGTTGCTGCAGAATGTAAATTCACTCAGTAATCCCGTTCAAATCTCTCTATTGCTGAAGTATAATGTGTCCAAGAGACCATCTCGCGCCATGCTTGAAACGACTGTAATGTCGAATTGATCAATCGCGTGCCTTCGTTTTAGTCCCGTGCCTAACAACAACCAACCGAAGCGCTGAAGTGTCGACGTGGTTCATTGGCGCAAATATCAGATTCGTCTATTTATATCCAATCGTAGCTTTCGTAATATTAGCCATCCATTGTAACTATGACGAGATTGGGAAAGCCCAGGGAATAACCTTTCCAACGTGACCTAGATCATGAAAAACAACCGCTGGAAAGCGGAGATACACGCCTTCAAATATGACCGAAAAAAACCCCTGAAATTCTTCGCAGTTTAGCGAAGTCTCTCATCTGGAAACTGCGTTTATTCTGACAAATGTCCACGAATAAATGAGTATTCATCGGTTATTTCTGGGCATTGTAATCAAAGAAATATCTGCTCACAATCTTCGGAAAATCACGTAGGTTTGTGTTTTTTTATTTTTTACGTGGTTGTTGTTGTTCATCGAAACATCCGACGATTGGCATTGGCAGTATCATTTTGCAAATTACGAACATGTCGGTGAGTTTACTGATTTTTATTGTGAATAAAACTGCATTTCTTGAGGAAAATAATACACACACATAGTTTTTGTTGAAATATATTATTTAAAAAGGACATAAAGTAATAAGTTTCAGAATGTCTGGAATCTGAAATGCAGACAAAAACACATGAACGCCTTCTGTTTTGGAGATAATTATTCAACTTTACTGACTGCCCAGAGCTGGATGCAGTGGGGTTCAGCCCAAGAAAACTATATGGGGCTGACAGATAGGATAAGCTGCAGTACTGAATGAGTTAAGTTAATAACCTGGGCTGGCGATGGAAGATTTCTCCAGTTATCTCCTGATGCAGGGCCTGATCATGCCGTTTTCAAGCCCGTTATAACGGGGCCAACTGTCACGAGTTCGGGTGCCCAAATAAAGAAAAAGAAAAATGTTTTAGGAATTTCGCTCTCTGAACACGCTGAAACCAATAGTAATGTAAGTAATGTTGCTAAATATCAAGTTGTCAGGCTGTATTAGACCATTTCATACTCTCAAAGCTTCCGTGGGCTTTGACAGTCTCGCATGATGGCCTATTTCACTACAAGTTACCACACTCTGCGCTGTGTATGTATGCCTAAACTAAACGTCTAGATCAGGCTGTTTAATGCGTTGGATATTCATAGCGAGTAAGGTTACTGGATACATTGGTATTTTCTCCTTATTGGTGATGGACAAGGCCAGAGAGCTACTTATTTCCAACCCTCGTAACCAACACTTCCCTATATTCTGTGTGTCTGTCCGTGACATTATTTGCTGTACAATTTCCTGTAGAGCTTTGGTATTTATATGTAAGGGGAGATAACTCCATAGAGATACCATTGAGAATAACCTAGTACATTGCCTAACAAACTCTTTCTCCCAGGGCAGGGTGTTGGCAAATCACAAAAATTCTGACCTTCAATGTTTTTTTGAAGTAACTCCAGCTCATTAACCATCGATAAGTTGATGGATCCCTTTCTTAACTAGTCTTTGACAGGGTAAGGACGACTTTTCTTAAATTTTAATACCATGTGAAACTTACCAATCCCCTCTGGATATCATCAATGTTTTCCTACTTGGAGATTTCCTGAAATGTGGTGATAAAATTTTGCACTCGAGGCGATTTTCAATGATGCGTGGCAACGGCAGCAACGCTTACTAGTTGGCACTTTCATCAGTTTTTAAATGGGAATTGCCGATCGTCGCCAATGGACAACAGAGAACCTAACGTTGAGGTAAGTTGTTCCACCATTGGAAAATAGAAAACTCGAGTGAACTTACTGTTGAATTTGAGCAACAAATCTCTGAAGTACAAAAAAAATTGTGGCAACTGCAACACCAACTGCTAAATCGGATCTCAATCCACCAGGCTTGAGATTATTTAACAATCCTGGCAGTACCAGTCACCTAACTAATTTTCACCTTCATGCAACCTGTCAATTGTTCTCTCCAAATTGTATCGCCTGCAAATTATGTTCTCATTTTATGACCTAACCTAAAAACAAAAAAAAATACATATATCCCATGTCTGGAAAACTACCTTTCTGTTACAATGCAGCTTCACAAGCATGCAAGAACACTACCCAATATTAGTTCGCGGCTACAGACCACGCCACATCTTCATTTTATCAAGCCAATTTCTACGTTCCTACTTCAACTCTGCCTTGATTTATCTGACCACCTTCAGTGTTCAAAACCTGATGTGTAAATTTCACCTATGAACGATTGACGAACCAATCCGAACCTACACACCGATAGAGCAGGGTATGAAATAGACAAACAAATTCTAAGTTGCCCATCGGCAAGCACGGGCAACCATCACATCCAATTGTATTGCAATTTGGGCAGAATTTGGTTGCCCAAAGGGCTATTTCGTACCCTGTAGAGTGACATCATCCTCGACAGGCCTTGTTTTTCGTCAGAATTCACGAGAATCCAAATAGATTCTCGCAACACAGCTCTGTGGGAATCCACGGGAATCTAGTGCTATCATTTCTATACAGATTGATAAATTTTACGGGAATCTGCTGGATTCCCGCAAATTATTTTGCGGGAGTGCTGACGGGAATCGGATTCCCGTGGAAAAACAAGCCCTGCTCGAGTAGCGGCATCATTCTTCCTAATCTGGTGATTGTGCTGGCCCAATATATAGGTCAGCCAATCAATAATGCTCTTTGTTGACACATTTCGAAATTCAAATCGTTTCAAGGGCAGTGACATCTCTGAACATTAAAGTGGGGGCAGATATATCAACGGAAATTCGAAGAGGGAACGTAAAAATTAGCTAGATAAAATTTAACCTGGGAGAGATATGGGACAATAGAAAGTGGACACTCCGACAGGCAAAACTTAGCAAAATGGGATTTTGGACGGGCAGTTTTTTATTTAATCTTGATTCAGGGGCAACCTTTGCCGGCACTGTCCCATGCCCACTATTTGCTTGCCCAAGGCTTCGGTGAATGTGCATCAACAAAATTTCTCGGCCAACTTTGTTCATATCTGCAACTACATGTATCAGTCCCTGGAACATCCTTAATATTTATACCATCTGTAGACTTTATTTATCTCGATTGTATAGTGTCAATCTGATTGGCTGCGGTCCAAATGACTAGGGTCATATGCATATGACTAAGAATGGAGCGAGAGGAGTCGGTGAAGGAAGCTTTCATGCGCTAATTTTACAATGCTTCAGGTTGTCACATGATCTGCAGATTGTATGGGTGGTTGGTATTTTGGCGTGCTTCGCATGCATTAAAAGGGCTAGTAAGGCCATTTAAAATTATATAAAACCCTACTGTGTTTACCTACTGAACCCGCCTGCATTTGGAAACTTGCTGTGTTGCTTCTCTCACAAGCAGTGCTTGATTGGTCGACAACCTACTGAGGTTCATTGATTGGCTCCAGCTTTCAGCGTACGTCGAAGTATAGGTCTGAGTAATGGGTAGTGGGTGGTGGACAACATTTGTAAATCAGGCCATGCTTTCCATCAAATTTGACGCGATTCCATCGATATTCTTGCAATCAGGCTGAATCTGTTGGATTACTGTGATTAAGTTGCGGGAGTGCTGTCGGGAATCGGGGGGAAAAGCAAGCCCTGTAGATGCTTTGAAGTAACGGGTTGTAGTTTTTCTTAACATTCTGGCATCTGGCTTTTCTCGCTTCAAAACTTGTTGAACGACAACACTAATATCACTCTAGTTTTCTCTTCACTTTTTCATTCCATTCACGATAAGTAGTTTGAGATTTGAGGTGTATGATCAGCGATTTTAACCAAGGGATTGCGCTTCCAGAGGAATCGGGAAATTATTCCCGCAAATTCGGATTCTTCGTAAAGTAGGAGAACAATAATGTATTCCCATCAGGCCATGGTGCAGAATAACGGGAATCTGTGACTGGATGTTGCAGGATTCCCATACATTTTGAAAAGCAAGACCTGTACGTACCTTATGTTTTTATCGGTGAAGGCAAGGTTATACTACAGTGACAAATATTTGGGCCCAAATGTCACGACCTCACTCGAAGATTGCTGAAAGTGACGTTAAATCATACTAAGTGGGCCACAGTGATCATCCTTGTTGGTTCGTCGCGATATAGCTGAAATATTGTTTAAAGCGACATTTAATTCTATTCACTCGCTCACTCCTTGTACTGAGACTCTACTGCCAGTGGAACTGGGGCTTTTGTTTCATTTCTTGGCTTTCTAATAAGCATGGGTAAATAATAAGCTACATTTTATTCTAATTTCTTAAATAACCGAATAGCCGATAGCCTTTTGAAACCCTTCAGATTATGAACCTACACCCCCTGTGAATTGTTCAGCAGACCAGATAGCCATATTCCTGTCAGAATGCTAAACAGTCATTGTAAATAAAGCTGTTCTAAACTACATGTTCTGTATAAATCAAGAAATGCTAACATCAAAGGGAATTTCTCATCTCCCAAAGAAGACGGCTCACGTTTTCGTAGCGACAACCCCATCCTAAAAATAGCCCTCATGGTATTCAATGGTGCAATACTCCCAGCACGCGTCAGTCGCGGTGACATCAGAACCACATTTTTGATGTGCAACAAATTAGAACCATGGCTATTTCAATGTGTTGTCGCTGAACTATTGACCAATCAGAGGGGACAGAAATCGTTAGCCCTTACGTTAGAGGGGAATCCCTTCAGTTGAATGACTGAAATGACGGGAGTGTCGCTGTCATAACACGTACATGTACTATGGAAATGCTCCGAACTGCATATAGTTGTAGTTGCACTTGTGGTTGAGGCAACGCGTGCTGTGGAAATGGGTCTCAACGAGCAACAAAAAAAACCTACATGTAAAATATCTTTCATCCCTGGTCATTAAGCCATTGAAATCCTGTAACAAAATCCTACCTGGAGGCCTGACTGTATTTAGGTCATTCAAAATATATTTTTGTGTTTTATGTAACTATCATTTTTTTTTTTTTTCTTTTTGATGAAGAGGGGTTTTTTTCCCCAGCAATTTTTCAATTGTCAGCATTTTTGAGAGAATATTTGGTGATATTTAAAAAAAGTTCCAGGACTTTTTTTAACACAAAACTACCCAATGTTTAAAAAGGTGGTTACTGCAAAAAACATTTTGGATGACCTTTTTTGAATCGAGAAACTGGGTTCTTGAGGACAGCTCAAGGAGTGGAGTGTGATCAGTCTTAACAATTAATGCCATCAGTCATTCATATTAGACATTCAAGTAGGGTTATCTCCCTTAGTTATATCCAACGTTGTCCTCCTGCAACCACTATTGAACTCGTCACTGTCACACATAGGCAAAATTTGTCATCACTGATTTGTCTTCCTTTTCTGCACACAGACAAACATTGTTTCTGGTTTTCCTCTGTGTTTGCTGCTTTGCAGTGACGATGTTTAGGACAGACAATGACCTCTCACCCTGATCACATGACCTGTACCCCTGTTCTGATTGGTTGAACTAGTGACTACACACGGCTTGAATTTAGGGAATTCGAGGGCAAGGCCAATTTGGTGGGATTAAGGGCACTAAGGCCTGGCTGGCAGAAAATTACTTGGAAATTAGCAGCGGGCATCAAGGCCAGTAGGTAGGGCATCCCAGACAATGGCCTTGGTTAAATTCAAGGCCGGACTACAGACAAAGAATCACCAAACCACACATTGGTGATGTCAGGAATTTATCACTTACCGGGTCTACTTGATCCAGGCAGTTTTTGAGCCCGTTCTTAAAGGTTGGGTGCCCAAACAAAACAAAAAACTTTCTTTTTTTTAGCAAATTCCCTCTCTGAAAGTGAAAGTGCCAATAGTAATGCAATTAATGCTGCTACATGTAAAATGTCAAGTTGTCGGGCTTCATTTAGACCAAGCTTCTATGGACTTTTACCATCTTGCATTGTGGACTATATATTTTACAAAAACTTGCCACACTCTGCAGTGCGTTTTGGTGCCTAAACTAAAAGTCTAGATCAGCCCCTGAAAAACAGTTCCCAATGTTCAATGGGCATAGATCTTTTACTTCCAACAGCTGGGATGCCTCTATCAGAGGATGATAAATTTAGAATGTTGTCCAGTAGTTTACATTGTACCACCAGTTGGTTCAATGTTGCCTGCAAAATGGTTTGCTCGATTCTGTTGAAAGGTCGAGAAGCAAGCTACATGTCATTGTGAAGTTGTATCAATGAGAGGCTACATGTACTCTGCTCTGTTCAAACAGTATGCCAGGGGGAATTCATTGACATGCTAATCAGGTGATCAGGGGAGAGAACCCTGTTTGGAGGTGATTGCTGTATCAATTCAAACTAATGGCCCCGCATCCCTTTGTTTTGCAGAAGTAGTTGAACAGTCACAGAAAGCCTACAAGGATGCGTATGAAGTAGCAGAAGGAAGTATGGCGTCGACGCATCCTATTCGGCTGGGTCTCGCGCTAAATTTCTCTGTATTCTATTATGAAATTCTCAACTCTCCGCAGAAAGCCTGTGAACTAGCAAAAAAAGTAAGTAACCCGCTGGCGAGCAATTTATTACATTCATGCGAACTTACAAATGTACTTCTGAAGGCTGCCCAGCATATTCAAATAGTGTTACTTTCTGAGCGGATAACAAAACAGTCCGTCACTCTCCAAATCATGGTAAGAATAGGCCTTAGCCCCTCAGAGAAGTTGTCGTAAGGGGCGCCTGAGGCCCCTGTGGGGTTCCCGGGTTGAAAAGGAATGACCCCACCCGTGGGGTCCTGGGTGTTAAAAGGAATAGAACCCTACCCATGCGGTTTCTGTGTGTGAAAAGGAATAGGAACCAAACGTCAGAATATGACTGAAATACTGTTGAAAGCGACGTTAAATCATACTCAATCAAAACAGCCTGTCAGAGAAGTTGACCAGTCTTCTGTAGCTGGAGGATTGAAATGTGAGGGGGGGAAAAAATCGACTCTTGGTGATCAGTATTGAATCGTTCAAATTCTCGACCATTATTAGAAACTAGACGGAATATGGAATATATGTGGTGGACAAAAAATGGGAAACACGACTTCTCTGCCATGATTT
>JAVTVY010054419.1:0-29825 GCA_036873755.1 Hanleya hanleyi | reverse complement strand
GGACTAGCTTATGTTCAGAACCGATTCTGTTCTTCGAAACTCCCCCCAACCCTGGACTTCTTAGATGTTCTAGTTAAGGCACACGTAGTTCCAAGATCTTTCAGGTAACAAATGTAAAAATTCAACCAAAAAAAAAAAATCCATATATCCACCGCTGATGCTGTTGAAATCCATTTTTAATTTACCCATGATTATTTGCGTGTAAGGTTACGCTTGAAATCACCCTTATACGCTGAACTAACACGCCACAACGTTCTCTCTAAAAAAAAGTTGAGTGAAATTTCACTCAAGTAAGAGTGGAAATTGAACCCACTCAATATTTGAGTGAGATTTTCACTCAACTCGAGTTACTTTTCACTCAACTTGAGTTAAATGCACTCACCCTGAGTGGCATTCACTCAAGCATAAGAGTGCAAATTGATCCCACTCAAGTGGTTTTAACTCAAGTTGAGTGAAAAGTAACTCAAGTTTGAGTGAACAGGTACATTTCACTCAAACTTCACTTCACTTTCGCTGGTTCACTCGAATTTTTTTAGAGAGTTCCTTCTTTTATTTTTGGCAACGCTTAATATTTGATAGTCTCATGGATCATGAGACAATGAAAAGCTGATGGCGGTCATTTTTTTTTTATATGGCAACCATGCCCAACAAAATAACATAACTATTATAACAGATAAAATAACATATCTGCCCCACGGCTAAACGCCTCAACCAAAACAGGATTTAATTGTATGACAAATTTCACCTTTTTATTAGAAGATGTGTACACTGATAACTTAATGAACGACAGCTGAATAGTGAATGACGGACCAGACTTAATGAACGACAGCTGAATAGTGAATGACGGACCAGACTTAATGAACGACAGCTGAATAGTGAATGACGGACCAGACTTAATGAACGACAGCTGAATAGTGAATGACGGACCGGACTTAATGAACGACAGCTGAATAGTGAATGACGGACCAGACGCTTGTACATTATGTTAATTACCTCCACATAGCCCCTATCTTCGAATATTTGTATCCCACAATGCAATTCGTTATATATTTAAAACACTACGTCGGACATTGCGATCATATTGCATTACAAGATAGTCCGTCATTCAATATTCAGCCGTCCTCTAACGAAAATTGAATATTTTCCGCGTCAACAGTCATTGTTCATTCCTTCGTGATTTGTGGGTAGGGTTAGGGTTCAAAGTAATTTTATAGAATAAAATATTCAGCCTCCGTATAATTATTCATGGACACCATTTGACACGCATTATTAACTCATGACATGAATATACTCATCGAACGTTGAGAAAACAGTTTCTAATTATTTTTTCTGGACGGAGCATTAGAACCAAGAATGCTGAAAACTTCAATATATATTTTTGATCAATCAGTATACAGTGTCAGCAAGCTTCGATGACGAAGTGCCAACAATTCCCGTCCATGTCCCGTATTAATAATGGTATTAATATGCCGTGAACTATGAGTTTATAAACCTCAGTTCCTCCCGATGATGTTCTCCATTTTCATCGGTTTTCATGTCTCATTTCATCAGTCAAATTGATTAGCGATAGGCGAAGTGATGTTAGCCGTTAGCATTAATTCCAAACAGGCGTAAATGCAAATAATAATAAAAACACGAGAGAGAAGCGATCAACTGTAAACACCACTGGCGACCAGCACTCTATAACTGTGTACATATTTGTACACACTCTACTGTGTACCTTCGTGTGTGCACCGATACTGTGTACCTTCGTGTGTACACCGATACTGTGTACCTTCGTGTGTGCACCGATACTGTGTATCTGTGGTACACAACAATATATACACACCTTTTGTGTATAGTTTGTGGTTATATCCCTTACTTTTAAACAAATACCGTATCCCAGCACAGATGGAATGCGCCCTGAAAAATCCTTTCAAAATTCTTTATTTCAAAACCACCAACTCAATGTTATACTATCTATCATGCAATGTTCTTCGCTGATTTAATTATTGGGGTTCAGAGTTGAGTTTTAAGCAAAGATTGAAATCATGACGAACCCAATTTACCCTTTATCCATGTTTATCCAGTCTATACGCACAACGCCATGAGGCGGTAGATTCATACATGATGGATAGGACAATAAATATGTCCATATAGCCATATTGTTACTTCTTTCAAAACAGTTTCTTCCCAAAACTGATAATTGCAGACGTGAGAGAGTATAATTGGTACCATATTTTACACATTCAATTGTACTTTGTGGACACATTGGTGCGTATATTTGATACACATTATAATGTATACATAATGTACACACGACTGTGCTTGATAATTTTTGCGACAGTGACTGTGTACATAAAGTATGTACACACTAGTGTTGAGAGTGAGTGAAAAGCTGTCCGACGATGGAGAAATGAATCCCAAGGCATCAGATTCATGCTCCTTTTATATACATTCAACGGTGAAGTGGTCAGGAAATATTTGAATATTTCCATTACAAAGGAAATGAAATCAAAATTCACCACTAACCTGTGGTATTTAATTCAAATGTTTCGCTTTCAAAAATGTTTTAGAGAAATGACATTGTGAAAACTGCCTTCAAAGAAGTGATTTACATTACCACCATTAAATGCATGTTAATGATGTAAACGTTATCGTTGGATACTGGATATGAATAATAAACTTCCTGTTACATTATTATCACCTTTGTTCGTCGTTTGTAAAGGCACTTAATGAAATAATAATGTATCCAATTTTATGTTAATACTGGAAACGCAAACATGTTTCTGAGAATAACATTTTGCTAATACATGAGATTATGGTTGGAAATATGCTGGCCTCTCTGAAAAATGATACCACAAGCTTATATTCTCCGATTATCATATATATAAATGCATTTCCAGAACCAAATATCATTTCTGTGACGATTTGTATATTAGCCATGCTTTCATTGCAGGTGTTCATGTGGATATATTGAATGGCATGACCACTCGGTGCCTAACTCCGACTTCAGGTTTATTAGACCAAAATATTGAAGAGCGATGATATAAAAGCCCTGACAAACCATCTCAATGATTTCGGTCCACACAAATTTCTGCAGTCTGTGGTGCCATCATGTTGTGCTTTGATTACATTCGATTAAACAAAAATAAAATTTGAGTTATCTTGGTGTCCGTTTTGAATATGAATAGTCTGGACGAAAATTAAGTGCTATCAACCATGAACAATAGCTATGCCAAGAAAATTGTGATGTAAGTCATATTTTGCTTTACTTTTTCAGCATATTCAAGAAGCAAACATGCACGTCGTCACTCCATAGAGAAAGGAAGACGAATGTATGCGGACTAGTATTACGGAAAGGAAATGTGTATCCACTGTTGAAGAAATAAGGTTGGGATACGACACAAAAGTCGACTGCAATACGACCGGACTAGTAATAATAAGGAAGCATTTGATATAGACTAGCCTGCTGGGTTTGATCAGGAAAAGAGGTAAATCACTGCCTAATTCAGGCAATCCTGTTTAGAATAATCGTGTATACAATTTTGCACTATTCAACTGGCGTTTGTCTCTGGTCAATTTGTTGTCCTCTTCTATCAATTAAATCCATGAACCGTGTTTTTATCCTGTTTGAGTTAAAAAAGGCCGATCCTTATACGTAGTGAATGGTGAGTGCAGAATGCCACAAACAAGACTGTCTGACTTATCTGGAACCATTTCATTAACAGAATAGCGCTTTATTCTAATAATCAAACTGAGAAAGAATCCAAGACATGCGTTTTCTTGAATTACTGCGGCTTTGGGCAATAACCCCGATCTCGGTGAATGTGGTTGTCGGGAGTGCCATTCAGGACGAATCAACCCCTCAATTAGAAAACTATGAATACCGAGATAGTCAGCAACTCGTACACACGGTTTTAAGTCATTGGTAAATATGTAAATATTTTCTTGAGGTTACCGCTTACGAATTGAGAATACATCTTTAACGTCCTTTCACGAGAAGATTTCGACTGGAGTTAGCTCGTCATGCTATGTAGTACATCGATTTGAACAGCAAAATACCTCAGCATATCGATATTATTTTACTGGACTTTTGTAAGACAATTCATAATTACTGTTACGAAAATTAATGCAGACCGTTTTACTGCATGTTCAATGTACTTTACATTAAACGAACAGCAAGGCAACAATGTCACTTGCCTTTAATGTTAATTAACCCTGTTCTTTCAGAAATCATCGTCAGTTCATTTAATCCAGAAGAAATATTATTATACCTCACTGTGTATTCGTTTATACGGTCTCTCGCAGTTATCGCCCGTGAACAGACTCTTTCGTAGCATTGTCGTCTGTTGTGCTGTCATTCCGCTGTAATCACAGATGGCGTGTACCGTTTTCGCTGCCTTGCTTTTTCTCTTCACATTGTACGTCTATTAGTATTGTCTGTGGGTTTTTTTCGGTATAATAAAACAGATATTGTATGCTGTGAGGTGTGATATCACGATTTGTCAGCTCTCGAATGTGATGTTCAACTGGTGCTCCGCACTCGTTGAACATCATCTGACAAATTCTGATATCACACCTCACAGCATGCAATATCTTCATATTGTCAAGTAGTTGAACAACCTGAAATTTACAAAATAATGTAGAACAATAATGTGGACTAATCAATCAGAAAGCTACCTATTTCAATCAAATCGTTCGACAATAGCGTGAAGCAACAAAAGAAATTGACTATTTCAACTCAAATGTGTACTGTACGGTGAAGCCCTCTTACATATAAATCATGCTGACGTGTATTATATTTGTCGTTGAGATAGTTAACCGAACAAGTGGATTTTAAAAGGGAACTTTATTTGCAAACTGACTCGAGGAAGTATCAACAGGCATTCACATTATCGTTTCTTCAAAAATTAGTAGAGTCACTTCGAAAATGTTCAGCAAATAACATCTTGTGATGAAAGCGCTTTATTGGTTTATCACCATCTTAGCCTTAGTAAAGTTATCATAAGATCTTCATTTTTAATATTGCTGGCATTCAAGTCAAACTGACATAGCCGAAGAAAGAAACAAGACAGCACCTACACTTGGTTCCACTACATTCTTTAACGTGGTGTCATCAGTCTGTTATCGCACGGAAGAGGATTTATTAACTAATTTTAGTCATGGGAAAAAGAACTTGAACATTTTACAACAGTAAATATTGACATGAATGGATAATAACTAAGGCGAAAAACGTTATGAATGAAGGTGGTTGGGATATAGTTTGCGGTTTCTTCTTAGTAAAGTTTCTGGTGGCTTCTCCAAGGTTAACTGCACTTGCAAATTTCGACAGTCCACCTGCGATCCCTGAAAAATAAAAACAATTTTCATTTGCATTTTCTGCTTTTTCATGGCATAGGTCTGTATACTTCCTGCTGGTGTTACATTGACAATTTAGGAGGTTGAAACTCATTTCAGAGCACATGATAATCATAAGTTTGTATCCCAATTTAATTTCACTGAAATGTGTTTTTGTTCCGTAAGTGTAGTCTCCGAATTCATCTCAATTTGGCAGATACTCCATGGGTGTAGTCCATAGTATCGGATTATTGGTCAGCCTTTTTCAACCTCAGTTTCGCACGTTTTCGAATAGGGTATTTAAAATAGGGTTAATTACACGTGGAATATGTAGCAAATATCTGTATGGGCGATCCCAAGGTTTGGATACTTTTTTATATCGGGAAACACTGGTGAGAAAATTAGTGAAATAGATTGTCAAGATATTTTCGGGAAACGAACGAAATATGTCCTATTTTGGGTCAGTTTGATTTTCCGAGGGAGGAAAATCGATCCCGGGGTAAAACTGCAAAACTGACTTGTGTCTAGAATTAATGGTATGAGCATTTCCTTAAAAAACATGTACTTTTTGAGGAGTGTTCTGGTGGGTTTGGCAAGTACTAAAGACGGAATGGCTATACCAAGGTTCTGTTTCTAGCACTCTAGCACTCTGTTTCTAGCACTCTGGGCTGCACTCTGTATACTCACTCTCTGTGGTTATCATGGCTACTGGCGAATCCGACGATGACACTACCCCAAGGGACGGCATAATTCATCATACCGTCCCAATTGTTGATGAAACCTGTAAAATGGCAGTTGCTTTTTTTCTTGCTGATACTGGAACACCGGAAACTGAATAATCTGTCCTCGCGATGGTTGTCGTGGACGCTATGAACACCAGTGATGACGGCGTTGCCAGGGCATCGGTAAGATAACAGCCCGTCCCATTGGTTGACGTACCCGGACCAAAAGCTTCCCCAAATTGTTGCCCCAGACTTACAGTCGTATTGCCATAGTCGGTCTTCTCTATGATTGTTATGCACGCTGTACACCAACTGGTTTGTAGGGCATGTCACGAAAAGAGGGCCATCCCAGTCGTTTTGATAACCGAGAGCAGGAACACACGCAATGGCCAACAATAAAATGAATGCAACGAACATCGTGGAGCTAAAACACAAACCAACACTAAATTATTAACTAATTAAATTAAATAGTTCCCTAAAATAGAATAATTGGCAAAAGTTTTCAACGATGACAACAAACCATCATGAAGTTTCCATGGTGAACACTATGTTACTATTCAAATTAGTTCACGAAACATTTTTTGTAGCATAGAGTATCCAAATCACAGTCTGAGTCTGTGGATATGAAAAGGAAATATATCATTGTTACCTATATTGTCCCCTGGCAGGCACAAACTTTGCGATTTGAAAAAAAAGTTCATCGGACTAATCAAGTTTAAGCAGAAACGCGAGGAAACTTTTCAACCACACTGGGAAAAGGACAAGCGCAGTGTGTGTGTAAAATGTTGTTCAATTTGTTTTGATGAGCCTTGGGCTCTTAGATAGCAAATATTTCGCCTTTGCTGACTCGAACATTTTTTTTTTTCATTTTTCCGTAAACACAAGATCTCTCATGCTGAAAATAAATATTACTGAAAACGAAAATAAAAACCGCCCTCCGCCCAATGTAGGCCTCCTGATTATAATGGTAATTGATAATCTGAAAGAATTAATTAATTAATTATTATTCTCTTCATATTCCAAGAAACCGAAAAGCTTATGGAAATTGTTGGCTAGTATTGGTATTAAAGCAGATGATTTCATGTCATAAATTGCTACCTGTATTAGGTATTTTGGAATGAATTATTTGAGTGATCTACAAGTAAATATTGTTCTCGATCCAACGTTCATATATTGGCGATAGGTCTCGTATGCACAACTGCAGTAGGACTCTTATGCACCAACTTCCCTTCACCACTTAAAATGGACGAATAAATCCTCTCGACAGTTGGTGCGGAGCAGAAACTTTGGAGGCACAGAATTGGTTTATGCTCAGAGCCACTTTGGGGGGGGGTGAGGGAGCGGGGTAATTTGGCACAAAATTTATGGACAATTTTGCAAAAACAAGCTTTTCCTTGTCATTATGATATTTTTCTATGTGGTCACTATAACAAAGTATATCACAGCGATTACGGCGGAGAACCCAGTTTTCTTTTTCTAATGTCTAATTTTTCCAAAATGATATTAGACGCAAACAAATATATATGTTTGAAGAATCAGGAGGATTCAGTATTCAGATGTCACCCATGAAGCAAACCCCCTTGAAGGTTAGCGCCGGTTCGAGACCGACGTTAAACTGAAGAAAGAAACACAAACTGGTTACTTGCAAGAGATAAACCATACTCACTATTGGAGATCAGTGACAAACTGTTGGTGACAGATGAATACTGAGATAACGGGCCCGTGCTCATTTGCTCTTAAAGGTCAAGGGGTATCTCAAAGGTCAAGGAGTATCAATTTGCTCTCAAAGGTCAAGTTGTATCAATTTACTCTCAAAGGTCAGGGGTATCAATTTGCTCTCAAAGGTCAAGGGTATCAATTTGTTCTCAAAGGTCAAGGGGTATCAATTGTGTCTGGTGGTGGTAGTAGCGGTGTGTGGTGGTGGTGGTCGCCGTGGTGGTGGTGGTGGTGTCTGTACACATAAGGAGTATAAACAGATGAGAGAACAACAACAGCAAGAATGACCGGTCAGTCATTGTATTCTCCTCTCCATCACATCATACCAACGCTGGGTGATGTCCACTTCCTCTGTGACGTCACCGTATGAGGTCTTATTTTGAAGTTCTCTTGGGGTAGCGTCGTATTGGACTGGTATCTAGTCCGGTTTAATCACTCTGCGTATGCGCTGTCTGGCCGTAGTATAGAAAGCAGCAATTTTGTGGGTGTGAAGGAAGATGTTTGGAGTAGAGATGGACCATCCGTGGTCCGAATGAGTCGTTATTACATGCTTTACATGTGGCGATGTGTACGCCGTGAATGCCCTTATGGCTGCTCTGATTGGTTACTTCCACGGCCCGACAATTCACTGGTCTATGCGCGTTAGGGCGTTAGGATAGGGCGATAAAGCGTTAAGATAAGGCGTTGAGGCGGTCTTTGAGGCGTTGAGACGAGCGTTAAGGCGTATAGATAGGGCGTTAAGACGTAGCAATCGGCGTTGACGGGTGTCACTGCATTTTGATGAATTAGTGACAATTCCATGGAATATCTAGAAAATCAGAGCTTCTGAGCTATTTCACCAAGGCGTTGAAGCGTTAAGCTGTGTGTTACTGACTACACAAGTAAACGTATTCCAAAAACGCGCACATTCGACGTTCAACCATCAACATGGGTTATACATGCTCTGAGTGCGAAATCACGCTCACCAGACATTACGATATGATGCGACACCACAAGAATATACATGGGATTGAAGACTCCGAGGAATCCACACGCTTAAAACTAAAGTGTTGAAACTTACTCGCAAAGTGCTGAAATAACCCTTTAAGCGTGTCCACAGGGACTGCTCTTTAAGTGTTGTCCCTGTGGACACACTTAAAGGGTTATTTCAACACTTTATGAGTAAGTTTTAACACTTTAGTTTTAAGCGTGCACTGATGCGGATGCTGATACAGAGACTGCTGAGAGTCCACCGACTGATACTGAAACAGAGACTGCTGAGAGTCTATCTACTGATCCGGTGAGCTTAACCTCAAATTGTCAGCCTACATCCCAGGGAAGTGAGGCAGAACCTACCTTCTGGGATCCAGCAGCGATCGAAGACGCCGGACAATGCGCCCCTACATCAAGAAAACAGCCATGGCCATCTATGAACGGTATTTAGTCTGCTACCGTTTGAAATGAAAGGCGACTCCACGAACAGGTCCATCATGAAGACTAAGAGCCACTTGCAGGAGGATATGGCGCTACCACCCACCGAGGCCCTGGAAAATGCGATCAAAATGCGCAATCAACTGTTTGAGGGTATGTTGCTTCAACGGTATCCTGGCTTGCCCGGCGACGTTTAGAACAAACGGATCAGAGCGAACATGGCCGAAGATTGAACTTTCAGAAATGGATAATTCTGATTGGACAAGAGCAGCGGAGAATACATCTAACGGGCAAAAACGAATATGACAGATGCAGCGCCAAATGGCGGCCTTTGATTGGACAAGAGTACTTGAATTGTAAACATATCCAACGCGACTCCCCAGCTTGGATATGATGTGCCAATGGGGGGAATAAATTATATGAAAACGAGTTGTTCTTTCTTTCTCTCATCTGTCTGCATCATGGCGTCAAGGTGTTGGCGGGCGTTACGATAAGGCGTTAAAATCATGGAGTCAATGCGTCATGCTAGGGAGTTAAGGCGTAAAGATAGGGCGTTAAGGCGTTGAGATGGGCGTTAAGGCGTAACGACGGGAGTTGTCAGGCATTTCGACGAATTAGTGACAATTCCATGGAATATCTAGAAAATTGGAGCTTCAGGGCTAATTCACCAGGGCGTTGAAGCGATAAGCTAGACCTTGGTATGGTGTTCTGTTTCGGCCATTTTTGCGTCGCGTGTCGCAGGCGACGGGAAGAGCGACGTCGCGTTCTTATAATGTTAAGAGATGGAACGCGACGCGACGTCGCCCGTTTTAAACGCGACGTCGCCCTTTCCGTCGCGCGCCGCTTTTATCAACGCGACGCGATGGGCGACGTCGCGTTCGTATAATGTTAAGAGATAGAACGCTTTGACGCGATCTCGCCCTGTTTAAACTCGACGTCGCTAGCGACGTCGCTCTTCTCGTCGCCTTCCGGTATTTTAGGACAAAATCGAGCTGCGCAAGCTTAGGGAGCAGCTATTGCGATGTGGATCGTATGGTGAGGCCGCCATTTCATGAATGATCTCTGCCACTATCGATGAAGAAAATGTCGGCGTAAATGAGTAATGGTTATCCTGCATTATCGTATAGCTTTTAAACGGTGTTAAATGTTATTCCATCCTTGGAATGATACGTGTTATGAAATTATCTCTCGGAAAGTCTGCAACTCGCTGTGTTGCTACTGTACACTTTATATATTCGCTTCCAAAAGATACGCAACCCCCACATCCGCACATATCTTGAATTTCTTTATTCCCATTGCCACTGGATTTACCCGTGTATGTGTGTGTGGCTTTTATGTGTGCTTTTATGTGTTTGTGTGTTTTCATTTTTCAGATGTCATAACCGTATACTTCCTTATGTGACCACATTGACCAGGCCGTTGAAAATATCCTTTTATTTACTGCTGTCCAACACTGTATAGCGGTACTCAACCGGCCGCCTGTCACATCCCGACAGATTGTGTAGCTTTCAATTTTAATAGCGGAGAGAGATAGTCCTATAGCTCTCAAAAAGAAGAAAAAAAATTATGAGGGAATTGAAGTTATTTTACTGTGAGAATTTTGTTCTTTCTGCTCTTTCTGAGAATTGACTGAGGCCCATCTGTCAACTTAAACATACCCCCTAAAATAACTGAAGACATGTTTTAAGGTAACCCTAAAATAAGCACTAAATTTCTTTATAAACATATTCTAAGCTTTCAAATTGCCCATTATACCAATCAAGACGACACCACACATAGCCTGTTTCCTATTTTCGATTTGCCCATTGAAAATAGGCACAATCAACTACAATTTAAAAATGCTCACAATATTGTCCCCCAAGAAAGTATTTGCATAAAATCAAAATTGCTTCCTCTCCATATTGTCCCGAGTGCCAAAAAAATAGATGATATGTCACATTATTTCCTAGACTGTTCGCAATCTGAAAACTTCATAGCTAAATATTTCGATTGGATTAAAACCTTACTAGATGTTACTGTTGATAGGCAATCTTATTTGTATGGTATTGCAGATACTGAGAAGAAAGACTGTCTCAATTACCTCAAAATGCAAGCTAAATTCTTCACTTATAAGTGCAAAGTGGGAGAGAATGAGCAGAATTTCATCCATTTTCTGAACGATATCAAATTTACCCTGCGTGTTCTGAAGAGATCTGATAAACACGTCAAGTTCATGGATACAATAACTGATCAGATTTTAGCCTATTCTTGAAATGACTATCTTGAATACTTTTATATCATAAACGTCCGAAATGTATATATTCTATGCAGACTAGCAGAGAATAGAGAAGAAAGTAGGCCTACCTGCAAACTAAAACGCAAATGTAACAAACCGTATCGACCTGAAAAATAAATTTATCATCAGTAGCCGAAAGTATATTTTACTGAAGTCAATTACATTTATGTTCAAATGGGTGTCGTGCATTCTTCGGTTTAGTCCCCCGCCAAATGGACAAAACCAAGTTTTATATATACAATTTGTGGCTATATGGCAGATAAATGCCCAGTGGTTAGTTAGGGGCTTAACTGGAAAAAAAAGTAGTTTATTAGCATGACACAATGATTAAAGTACTGAGCTTAAGCTTACCAGTCCTGATGTGCAAGTTGTGTAATAACAGATGGATGCTTGTTAGATTTTAAGAACAGGCAAATTGATAAATAAAGCTGTCCAGATACTATGAGGGAATACGTGTTTTGTACATTTTGGAGGGAATTTATATCCATAAACAAGCCTCGTTTCCTCTGCTTGCCCACTTTCCCCTCGAACAAACACACGTATTTCACAAACACGTCTTCGAAATATTTTGTTGGCGGGGGCAGCACCCCCCCCCCACTCCCTCCCCCATTGCCCCCCTTTTGTACGGCCATGAGTTAAGTGCAACCTACCCGAACTCCAAGAACTCGTCCTGAATTTTAAGTTCAATTGTCGTCAAACGTCTGGTACGATAGTGAAAATGTCGGATAATTCGAAGAGTGCAGAAGTACTAATATTATTCAATCAATGTTTAGAAAGAGTAGAGAGAACATAATTCTCACAGAAATATCTCGCTCCGCTGAACTGAAAGCTTATAGATCTACACTACAATGTGTCGGGACGTGACAGGTTGAGTGCAGGTATACACTGCTGAACAGCAGTGAATAAAAGGACATTTTGGCAACGATTTGGTGTAAGACTCACGAAATATAATTGACAAAGGATCTGCTGCAAGTTGTATTGTCAGTCTTTTGTCCAGGATATTATCTTTTCAATGAGAGGTCTTACACCAAAGCCTTGCCGACATTTTCAACGCCCTGGTCAATGTGGTCACATAAGGAGGTATACTGTAAGTACATCTGAAAAATGAAAACACACAAACACATAAAAGCCACACACACATACATGTACACGCGTAAATCCAATGGGGATAAAGAAATTCAACACGATGTACGTATCTATTGGAAGCGAAAATATAATGTGAACAGTACAACACAGCGAGTTAAGGACTTTCCCAGAGATAATTTCATAATAGGTATCATTCCAACCATGGACTAATATTTAACATCGTTTAATAGCTATACGATAATGCAGGATAAGCATTATTCATTTACGCCGACATTACCTTCATCGATAGTGGCAGGGCTCATTCGTGAAATGGCGGCCTCGTCATACGATCCACCTCGCAATAGCTGCTCCCTAAGCATGCACAGCTCGATTTTGTCCTAAAATATCGGAAGGCGACGGGAAGGGCCACGTCGCTAGCGACGTCGCGTTTAAACAGGGCGACGTCGCGTCGCGTTCTATCGCTTAGGGTGCACTCCGGAGATTCTTTTATTCGGCATGGAATAGACTATGGGTCCGTTTTTCGGCCACCAGTTGTCGCAAAACCTTCAACCCAAATCACTTATATGTATATATTTTCTGAAAGAGAATGATGAAACTATTATTTTAAGATATAACACTGCTATGTTATAGAAAAATTTAACTCGAACATTCTCCTCCATGCTTGCTTCATTTTTCCTAGAAAACCCCTTAAAAATGTCGAAAAATGGTCAAATTCGGCTCAATTTCCAGAAAAATCTGTAAGAGCGATTTCAATTAAACTTCTTACTCACGTTCCCTGGTCCGGTCTCAACTTAAAAAGGCAAACAAAAGTGGGTGTCAACCTGCCCGTTTTTTGTCAGATTTTCTTCCCGTAAATGAGTCCCGATTTTTAGGCACACCCAAGGGGCATAACTGAGGCAGGACAAACTTTACTCCATGATCCTGATCAGCGTGTAGACGAAGCCAGCACTCGATTTGTACGTACTCGTTTGCAGCGTTGATAATGCTGAATAGGATGGCATTATAGATATAAGCTATTAAGAAGACAAGAAGAATTATGATGCAGCAGAACAAGGGCAGTCTATCGTATTATGAAATTAGAGAGGGGCCATTACTACGAAACTGTGGAGGGCCACCTTAAGGGGCAGGATGTTTTTTACGAAATTAATTATTCACATGTATCGTAATCTCAGAGTGTTTGCGAGTATGGCGGTATACAACACTTGCCAGTTATACATATTATTTTGGGAAATCCGACCGATAACTTTCCCCCTACCCCATCTTTGTTTTGATCAATTTTGCCAATTCTAGCAGGATTTTCGAGAACAAAACTCAAAATTAACCTATTTCTTCTTAATAATGGTCATCCATTCGGCAATATGAAGGCCGTGGTTACTTTTCCGCTTTCCAATGATAGCAGAAACGCGGGAAAATGCAAATAAGCGATGTAACCAAGTCAAATTATTGGTAATTTTGCACTCAATTTTCTCTTAGAAAAATGGGAAATACTTCAGAAACTTGAGAAATAATTTGTAAAACCATAATAATATACATCCATTCCATCCTTTATGGACTGTAAATGGGTTCTCTTGTAAAGAAAATTTACACTGGCAAATTTATATCATTCTGATAGGACCTCGTTCTGCCATAATATCCACCGAAATCTCAGTCCAGGGGGAGATAACTCCTGTATGGAATACAGTATGCAGTAACCTCAATTGTATACTAATGGACACACTGTGGATTATTTTAATCGAACTCCTGGTCTTCTTTCCACCTGCTTCCGAAAATAGCGCTTCAGGTGTAACCAGGCAGTCAAAATTAAACAATCTGGCGTAATGATACATCTCCGCTCCGTAACGGAGTCAACATTAAGATAATGCATAGACTCCACTATTATGCCTTAAAGGGTGCACTCCGGAGATTCTTTTATTCGGCATGGAATAGACTATGGGTCCGTTTTTCGGCCACCAGTTGTCGCAAAACCTTCAACCCAATCACTTATATGTATATATTTTCTGAAAGATTTCCAGAAAAATCTGTAAGAGCGATTTCAATTAAACTTCTTACTCACGTTCCCTGGTCCGGTCTCAACTTAAAAAGGCAAACAAAAGTGGGTGTCAACCTGCCCGTTTTTTGTCAGATTTTCTTCCCGTAAATGAGTCCCGATTTTTTGGCACACCCAAGGAGCATAACTGAGGCAGGACAAACTCCATGATCCCGATCAGCGTGTAGACGAAGCCAGCACTCGATTTGTACGTACTCGTTTGCAGCGTTGATAATGCTGAATAGAATGGCATTATAGATATAAGCTATTAAGAAGACAAGAAGAATTATGATGTAGCAGAACAAGGGCAGTCTATCGTATTATGAAATTAGAGAGGGGCCATTACTACGAAACTGTGGAGGGCCACCTTAACATTATAAGAACGCGACGTCGTCAGCGACGTCGTCCATCGCGTCGCGTCGATAAAAGCGACGCGCGACACGCAACGGAAAGGGCGACGTCGCGGGCGACGTCGCGGGCGACGTCGTGGGCGACGTCGCGTTTGAAACGGGCGACGTCGCGTCGCGTTCTATCTCTTAACATTATAAGAACGCGACGGGAAGGGCGGCTCTTCCAGTTGGATGCTCCTTCACGAGAGCTTCACACGGATACCTCTCACGGCCCATTCGGGCCACTATGAGTCCACCTCGACAACAAAACGTCCCTTCCAATGCTTGACGTTACAGATGACGTGGACATCCCTCAAGTCGTGGTCTACACCACGAGAGCTTCAATTTGACACCCTATACGGCCCACTAGGACCAGTGATGGTCCATCTCTACCCCCAAAACGTCCATTCCAATGCGCTTTTTCTACTGCGCACGCGCAGAATGACGTCAGTTCCACCCCACATCCATCCAGATCGACGCTACCCTAAGAGAACTTCAAAATAAGGCCTCATACGAGCCAATCGGACCACTATGAGAACATCTCGCCCTAAAAACGACCATTCCTATACACTTTAAAAGGAGCCTTTGAGAGCAAATTGATACCCCTTGACCTTTGAGACTAAATTGAGACCCCTTGACCTTTAAGAGCAAATTGATACCCCTTGACCTTTGAGAGCAAATTGATACCCCTTGACCTTTGAAAGCAAATTGATACCCCTTGATCTTTGAGAGAAAATTGATACCCCTTGACCTTTGAGAGGACATTGATACCCCTTGAGCTTTGAGAGCAAATTGAAACCCCGCTCCGGTCACGCGAAAGGAGAAATTGACCGGTATTGACCATTTCAGCTCTGGGCCGATTCCGGTTCCTCGCACGTGAAAGGCGAAATTGACCATTATTGTCCCGTTCAGGGGCAGATAACTCTGGGCCTCCAATTTCCTCTGTGCCGTCACTTCCAGTTCCGGTCACGTGACAGGAAGTGCCCTTTGACCCCTGCTCACCATTTGTATCTATATTGTGCGCATGCGCAGGGGTCAAAGGACAATTCAGGACCGGAACCGGAAGTGACGTCACAGAGCAAATTGGAGGCACAGAGTTATCTGCCCCTGAACGGGGCAATAATGGTCAATTTAGCCTATTACTACTACTAGCATGTTCGTCATTTTTTCTGATATAAAGTTCGATTAGACAGTTATTTTCCCGTGTATGGTACCT
Source organism: Hanleya hanleyi (assembly GCA_036873755.1). NCBI lineage: Eukaryota > Metazoa > Mollusca > Polyplacophora > Lepidopleurida > Hanleyidae > Hanleya > Hanleya hanleyi. The sequence goes on along the minus strand of JAVTVY010054419.1, from coordinate 13,666 downwards.
CTTATCATTTCATTTTCTTAAAGTGACCCTCACTGTGCACTTAGTGACCCCTATGGGACGCTTGCGCGGTCTGGGAATGTGATCATCTCCCTGGGAGTAATAATAATCGATTTAACGTGGTGATTGCCATAACTCTCTCGGATTGAACGAAACTTGAAAACACGCCTCTGCCTATAAACTATAGAACATTGATACATCGGATACGCATATGTACTGCATACATAGCAAACCTGGCTATAATCTTGCAAGTAGTATTGTGCTAACAAGACTTACATTTAAAGTATAACTTGACCTTTAAAATTGGTCACGGTCAGTCATATGAAATAGGTTTCTGAGCATTAGCCATATAAAGCTATGGCTTTAGTCTTTCAAGAGATATTTAGTGAACAACATTGAGAATACATTAAATGTATAATTTGAAGAAAAAAATGGTCGGTCATTTTCAATAGGCTTCTGGTCCATTGTCAGCATCATATGTGGTACGAGTATGGAAGGACTGGCCGCAGGTTTTCGTCTTAACAAGGATGATGAAGGAGCGAGCGAGCGAACGACGATGACGAAGAAAATACCCTTCGGAACGAGTTTGGTTGGGAGAGTAGGTGCGCCCAAAATCACATCCTCTCCATATCAAACCTATGTAATTGAGCTTCGTTGTTGGGAAAAGCTAATTCAAATGATGCAAAAACATCATGTGTGCAAAAACTTCGAAATTCTCCCAGGTGTTGAGGGACAGACTAGATGTCAAATACATGTACATATTTAACTGGCCGTTATCTCGAGTACATCCTTCAAATACACAGTATATATTTACACGCAGGTCCATGTCGGTCATCTGTATGACTAACATGTCCATTTACTTGTTTGACTTTAGTTTTGAAATACAACGCAATGTAGACTGAAAGGCGCCATGTATTGAATTCTCATCGACAGACTATTACAACAATTATTAGAAGGCCTCGTATTCTCAAATGAGGCCTTTCGTTCTGATTAAATGTCAATACTAGGCGAATGTTCCGAGGTGGAGACAGTGAAACGGTGATTAGGAAGAAGTGGTCGAGGAACAGCAACATGTAATAGCAATAATACGACGACATTTCATATATATTTTACTAAACGTTAGACGAGCAATAATACGACTACAAACTATATATTGCGAGATTCCACGGTTTCTAAGTATATGACTTACCTGGAGTTGTAATGATTAATAATTTCTCGGTTAAGTCAGTCTGTTATCCATTTCAGAACGTTACTATGGTGGTCTTCGAAAATGCTGGCCCTCCTCTCGGGAATATCACGGCAGCGTTTATAGCTTATATTTGTCAAACATGTGTTAGCATACACGGGAGACTACTTTTGATATGGGCTCTCAACTACACAGTCAAGGGAACTGGGTTTGCTGTAGGCTTCAAACCAAATAAACTGCATTCACGACAGCGTTAACGATGTGTACCTGGTTGGTTCGGGTCCGTGTAACCTTGCACAATTCAATTTTCGTTTTTTTGCTTTTGGTTTCTCAAAATCAAAAATTGAAATTTGACCGTCAAATTTCAGTTTTTGATTTTGAGAAACCAAAAACGAAAAACGAAAATTGAATTGTGCAAGGTTACACGGACCGGTTCGCTAGCTCAAGTTAGACTTTCATTTTTCCTCAAGTGCAACAAATTGGAAAACCTCTAGACAGGGGTCGGCCGACCGAAATTTCAAGCTATTGCCGTCATGAGTTTCCCTTCGTCTCTGCCTACTGAAAGCATTGCCTGCTAAAGGTAATCTTTCGACGAAGCATATTATCGAGCAGTGAATCGAAACAAAAAAGGCATGGCCTAGTGCCCCTATATATTTTTATGCCCTAGTGCCCCTTCGCTATCGCGAAGGGTAGAGGGATGAGCCTATATCGGTGGGTCAAGCTCTACAAGAAAATGTAAAAACATGATGACATCGCTGTGACGTCATTTTCAAAAAGAGCAATTTTGGATGATTTTTCGGTAAAATCTTCGATTTTTTTTCTTCGCAAAAACTGCATGATAAATTAGTAAATAATAATCTGATATGAAATAAAATAAGTTTTACTCACTTTTCCACTTTTTTGAAGAAATATGACGAAAAGATCACTTTTTCTGGTACCCCATATGGCCGCCATTTTGAATTTACCCATGATCCTCTGCTCGTGAGGTTATGCCAATAGGCTCAAAATGACCCCAATATGAAAACCTATAACGTCAGCTCTACATTTTTTGGCGTTCAGGAGATATCGCAGAAAGTTTTGTAGGGGTGGGGGCATTTTGCTCCCTATATATTTTCGCTATCGCTAAGGCTAGTGCTGAAACTTACCACACTATATATGTGAATCAAGCTCTACAAGAAAATGTAAAAAATGCAGGATGGTCGCCATGATGACATCACTGTGACGTCATTTTCAAAAAGAGCATTTTTGGACGATTTTTTGGTCAAAATCTTCGAATTTGTTGTTTGTTTTCGCAAAAACTGCATGATCAATTAGTAAATAATAATCTGATGTGAAATAAAATAAGTTTTACCCACTTTTCCATAGAGAAAACAAAATTTTTGAAGAAATATGACGAAAACATGACTTTTCTGGTACCCCCATGACCGCCATTTTGAATTTATCCATGATCCTCTGCTCGGGAGGTCATGCCAATAGGCTCAAAATGACGCCAAAAGTGCCCCCCACCCCCTACCCAGGGGTAAAAATCGAGGTAGTTTTGTGGCGAGCAAGGATCGAATTGCAAGTTAAAACTCGTCGAAAGTTATCTTCAATAAATTGGACATATTTTACGCCCTTTTGGATAGAGTTTTGTGTAGGAGGCAGCCAAGAACCAGAATAAAAATCAATTCATTCAATTTATCTTTCCATTAACCATCAATATATTTTGGTTCTAACTTGTCTTGAAATGCAAATGAAATAAACAATTATTTTAATGGTCGCCTTGTTGACACAAATGTGTTTAATAATTAGGGATACGATGTTATGGATATTTATTAACTCAATAGGTTAGACTAGACACAGTGTTGAGCCCAGAGATAAGCTGGGTTTTTTATCGATGTGTTTTCTCGTGTTTTATATTACTTCCGTCATTTTACCATCTAAACTATTATACAAAATATCTTTTACGTGTATATTGCCGGTAATTAAAAAATATAATTAATTCCATGAGCATGAGATCGTTGTGTTCATGTATTTCATACTGGCTATATAGTAAAAGTACCGGTAAAAGCTTATAGTTCACCGAAGAATGCTTACAGATTACATTTTCCTGTACTGTTATGTGCAAATGTACAAAGTTGTATCGAAGTATGCAGGACAGGTATAAAACTGAATACAAACTGATATGGATAATCCCCTCGTACTGACACTTCCATATTTCATCTGTTTATATTCGATCAAGAACATACCATACGATTCCTGTTAATAGCAACCATATGTTATATGTAAACACATTTATTTATTTATTTATTTCTGTCTCACCATCTCTGTTGGTTACAATAGTGTACATTCTAAAACACAGGAAGCCACTCTATAAGAGTTATGAGAGACATAAAACATTCTCAATAGTAGAATATATTAATTAAAACACATTAATGGTATAAAATATTCCGACGTCTTTCCAAAATATTATGGCCGGTTTTAGCACTAATTTTAATCAGACTTTCAGTACTCAGTATTACCGACAGTATATCACTTATTGGTTGATGGTAAAAACTTTCATATTCCAGAGCATCAATCTCCATCATTAAATCGTATCTCAAATCATCATAGGCTGGGCAATCCAACAGTTCATGGTACTCATCCTCAACGACATTGTTATCGCAGATCGGACAAATTCGATTAGCTACTTCTAAATTCTCGTAACGACCGGTTTCTAACCTGATCAGTGCCACCGCCATTCTAAACTTAGAGAGAGCACTCTTGTGTGACTTTGGATACATAAGCTTCCTTACAGAAAACCTTCTTAAAATTTCCATACGTTCTTAATTTTCCACTTTCTCGTTCCACATTTTTCAGCCAATTGAAAACATATTTTTCATGCAGTTTTTCATAGATATTACGAAGAACAACCTTTTTACAATATTGTACATCAATGTTAGCAAAATGATCGCAGGAGATGTCATTAAACATCTTCTGCACACGAAAATTCCAATTTTTACAGCTTTTTGATCGACTATTAGCCCATTTAAACACACGTAAATTAATTCTCAAATTGCGGAATTTAATGCATCGAACCCATTGACCGACTACAACCTTCCATTGACGTATTATCATTGGGGTCCACCCCATGTCGCCGCTAACTCCTGCATTGGGAGTATATTTGCTGAACCCTAAGAAAAATCGTTCTGCTCTATGTTGTACAGCGTTTATACAGCTAAATTCAGATGTTCCCCAAATTGCAGCTCCGTAGGTTATTACCGGGACGACCAGACTATCATACATTTTTGTGAAAACCTCATATGGGACGCCCCCAAATCGCTTACATTTGGCTATTACTAATCCCAAGGCACGACTCGCCGATTGCGCAACACACTTTGCCATAGCCCCGTAATCCAACTGCTCAGTCAGCAGTAACCCTAGATATGTGTAGCGATCACAGGATTCGACTACTTTATCCTCACATGTGAAAAACCTGATTTATGGGTATTGAGATTCATTCCGTTTTCAACACACCATTGAAACTGGAGATCAAGTAAAACTTGGAGATCTTCACCTGTCTCGGCAATCAAAACCAAGTCATCTGCATACAAAAGTAGGCACACTTGCTCATTTTCAACAATCACTCCTTTACCAGAATCTTTCATCCAAATAATCAGATCGTTTACATACAGCACTGTTTCACACCAACAAATAATTTTCTTTGGTTGGTCCGATAAAAATCTGCGTGCCAGTGCGCAGTATGGCTCTTTTCTTTGCCGTCCGCTTTATAGGTGGGATACGTTCTGGGGCGCAGTATGTATGGGCCGCTGCCTGGAGAAAGGGACCATGGCCACTTGCTGTTGAATAGAACAAATTAAATACTTCCCGCCCGTACAAAAGATCTTTGGCAGAGATTACGACTAGGATTTCAGGAAAATAAAGGTTGTTTCACTGTGAACAAGCAAAAATGACAACGTGCCAAGAAAACATCGACATCGTGCCCCGTTTTCATATTGGTGATAATTCACCGAACACGATGATTTTGATGAAAATATCAATGGTAGCAATGACGTGCAGATTAATCCATCTTACCGCACCTGACTTCGCCACTTCGCATCCTGCCTTCGCGACTTCGCATCCTGACTTCGCTCTTCGCTTCCTGATTTCGCATCCTGACTTCACGCTTCGCATCCTAGCTTCGCCACTTCGCATCCTGCCGTCGCATCCTGACTTCGCGCTTCGCTTCCAGTCTTTGCATTGCTTTGTTTTGATTTCGCATCCTGACTTATGCGCCACTTCGCATCCTGCCTTCGCGACTTCGCATCCTGACTACGCGCTTCATATTTTGATTTCGCATCCTGACTTCGCTCTTCGCATCCTGCCTTCGTCCTTCGCATCCTGCCTTCGCATCCTGCCTTTGTGTGTCGGTCCAGATTCATTAACACAATACAGTGATATCCCACTTTTCCATAGAGAAAACAAATTTTTTGAAGAAATATGACGAAAACATGACTTTTCTGGTACCCCCATGGCCGCCATTTTGAATTTACCCATGATCCTCTGCTCGGGAGGTCATGCCAATAGGCTCAAAATGACGCCAAACGTGCCCCCACCCCCTACCCAGGGCAAGGTAGGGTTAAAGAAATCGAGGTAGTTTTGTGGCGAGCAAGGATCGAATTGCAAGTTAAAACTCGTCGAAAGTTATCTTCAATAAATTGGACATATTTTACGCCCTTTTGGATAGAGTTTTGTGTAGGAGGCAGCCAAGAACCCAGAATAAAAATCAATTCATTCAATTTATCTTTCCATTAACCATCAATATATTTTGGTTCTAACTTGTCTTGAAATGCAAATGAAATAAACAATTATTTTAATGGTCGCCTTGTTGACACAAATGTGTTTAATAATTAGGGATACGATGTTATGGATATTTATTAACTCAATAGGTTAGACTAGACACAGTGTTGAGCCCAGAGATAAGCTGGGTTTTTTTATCGATGTGTTTTCTCGTGTTTTATATTACTTCCGTCATTTTACCATCTAAACTATTATACAAAATATCTTTTACGTGTATATTGCCGGTAATTAAAAAATATAATTAATTCCATGAGCATGAGATCGTTGTGTTCATGTATTTCATACTGGCTATATAGTAAAAGTACCGGTAAAAGCTTATAGTTCACCGAAGAATGCTTACAGATTACATTTTCCTGTACTGTTATGTGCAAATGTACAAAGTTGTATCGAAGTATGCACGACAGGTATAAAACTGAATACAAACTGATATGGATAATCCCCTCGTACTGACACTTCCACATTTCATCTGTTTATATTCGATCAAGAACATACCATACGATTCCTGTTAATAGCAACCATATGTTATATGTAAACACATTTATTTATTTATTTATTTCTGTCTCACCATCCCTGTTGGTTACAATAGTGTACATTCTAAAACACAGGAAGCCACTCTATAAGAGTTATGAGAGACATAAAACATTCTCAATAGTAGAATATATTAATTAAAACACATTAATGGTATAAAATATTCCGACGTCTTTCCAAAATATTATGGCCGGTTTTAGCACTAGTTTTAATCAGGCTTTCAGTACTCAGTATTACCGACAGTATATCACTTATTGGTTGATGGTAAAAACTTTCACATTCCAGAGCATCAATCTCCATCATTAAATCGTATCTCAAATCATCATAGGCTGGGCAATCCAACAGTACATGGTACTCATCCTCAACGACATTGTTATCGCAGATCGGACAAATTCGATTAGCTACTTCTAAATTCTCGTAACCATACTGAACTATAGATTGTAATTTCTGCTAATTGGCCGCTAGATGGCGCAGCGGTATATTACTGCACGCTTGGCTGAACACAGGTGCCATTCGGCTTTTGACTGCCGCTTAAACGGTGTACGACCAACAGTGTATTGAGCCCGACTCAAGATTACACAGCATGGGGTCAACTGGGGTCTCCAGCTTACTCGTTAATTGTACAATCAACTCCCAATGTATCATCTTTAAATATATTTAACTCTGGTAGAATATCTGATCTTATAGACAAGCCTGTTACACACACACAAAAGGCATACGTTGGAGCAGATATTGGACATTGAATTGAAGCAATAAAACTTAGATGAAAGAATATAACAAAATATGCACTTCAAAACCGATGAATATTAATAATAAAATTGATTGAAGAGAAATGTAAAACTTTGTTGTATTATACATGTATTTTTACAGATTATGGCATTTCGACCTACCAGTTATAGTACAACGCTTGTGAAAATATGCAAGAAAAGTTTGTATAGATACCGTGTGAATTTCACTGAATAACACTTCCCTGTTCCAGTTTCCGTATTACGCCAACAAACATAAATCACAGCATTCTAATCAAGGAAGAGGAATTCACACATTGTATTTGACAACAGATATACTCATATAAAGTCAATTACAGTCTACGTTTTCAGGGTGGGATAAAGGTGTAAAGAAGCTGTGCGATATTGTTTTTGGTGTTGATCACATAATCATATTATGAAAATCAACCTTCCTGTCCGTAACGTTTTCGAAGCCGCAATAATGACAAGAACCCACGCTACATAATAATAGAAGGTTCAAGAGTTAAAAAACCAAGCTTTCGATTCTATTGTTCGACTTCCTCCTTTGCAAACAAAGTTTCTGAGTAAAACAAACCTCTCTGACTTTCTGAGTAAAACAAAACTCTAATGGTTATATATTCTAAAGGCAAACGTTAAGACGGAAATGTGACAATACTTTAGGAGTCGATTATCTGGAGGATCAAAGAGACAGACCATAAAACCTGAGGCTGAAACTGTGCCTTATATACTTAGCGCTGGAAAAGATATTCAAAAAACAAAGAAATGTACCGCGAAATTCAAATAAAACATTGGGTTGATGGGCCGCGAAATCCGAATGGGAAGCGGCCCTTAAACTTAAACTACAATTTGCCAGAGTGACTTACAACCCTAGAAGAACCTGCACCACATATAACACTGATATATAAATATCGAACGACATGGAATGTCCCAGAATGAGAACATTGAAGAACATTCGGCTATTGAAGAAAACAGCGAACTATCTGTTCATGAAATTAAACAGAAACTTGTGGCACTTGGTGTTTCAACAAAATTAAGAAAGAAAGAAAAACTTCTGTCATTGCTGAATAGATTGAACTCATGATATGTCACAATTAATTTACTGCCATATATTGTACATACATTGTACATACGTGCACTATATGTAAATAAAACAATACCCATTATATAATCGTTTGTTACAATCTTCTATTTTGCATTGACGTGGTTTAATTATATAATGATTGGTCAGAAACGACTTCGCCTCATGCAATACACAATCGTGATCCATGCTTAATCCGCCCAGCAGGTATCGTCACCTGTCACCAGGTCTCCGCGTTAATTATCACCGACCGGCCCCCACTTAATCAGTCTTGCTGAACCCCTCATAGTGTCTTTCTCTAAAAATTAGCAAATTTTAAATTGAAATGGAAGCAAGAAGATATTCAATAATTAGACCAAATAAAGAACCATTAGATAGAACAGAATATGGTTTGAATAACGCCATGCTGGCAAATATCGTTGGCTAAACGGTGTTTTACCTATAAGCTTTTAAAAGTGAGCTACTTTCAGCTTTTTCGTGAAAACCTATGCTAAGGTATAGGTTGAAAATGCAACTTGAACCCTCATTTTTAAATCAAATTGGAAGCAAGTAAAACATTTTCTATGGGAAAATAAAATAGCACATCGTATGGATATACTATTCGAAATTAACTTAATATGCTGGCAAATGTTGTCACCCGAACAGAAATGCTTGATTTTCAGCTTCGAAAAGCATGGTCCTATCTAATCTAGGTTAAATTTCGCAGGCCTTGTTGAGCAGTGGAGTCTGTCTGCGCCTGACAGAGTTGTCTTCCCTTACCAATGAAAGTTGGACAAGGACCGGTTTCTAACCTGATCAGTGCCACCGCCATTCTAAACTTAGAGAGAGCACTCTTGTGTGACTTTGGATACATAAGCTTCCTTACAGAAAACCTTCTTAAAATTTCCATACGTTCTTAATTTTCCACTTTCTCGTTCCACATTTTTCAGCCAATTGAAAACATATTTTTCATGCAGTTTTTCATAGATATTACGAAGAACAACCTTTTTACAATATTGTACATCAATGTTAGCAAAATGATCGCAGGAGATGTCATTAAACATCTTCTGCACACGAAAATTCCAATTTGTACAGCTTTTTGATCGACTATTAGCCCATTTAAACACACGTAAATTAATTCTCAAATTGCGGAATTTAATGCATCGAACCCATTGACCGACTACAACCTTCCATTGACGTATTATCATTGGGGTCCACCCCATGTCGCCGCTAACTCCTGCATTGGGAGTATATTTGCTGACCCCTAAGAAAAATCGTTAAATTCAGATGTTCCCCAAATTGCAGCTCCATAGGTTATTACCGGGACGACCAGACTATCATACATTTTTGTGAAAACCTCATATGGGACGCCCCCAAATCGCTTACATTTGGCTATTACTAATCCCAAGGCACGACTCGCCGATTGCGCAACACACTTTGCCATAGCCCCGTCATCCAACTGCTCAGTCAGCAGTAACCCTAGATATGTGTAGCGGCCACAGGATTCGACTACTTTATCCTCACATGTGAAAAACCTGATTTATGGGTATTGAGATTCATTCCGTTTTCAACACACCATTGAAACTGGAGATCAAGTAAAACTTGGAGATCTTCACCTGTCTCGGCAATCAAAACCAAGTCATCTGCATACAAAAGTAGGCACACTTGCTCATTTTCAACAATCACTCCTTTACCAGAATCTTTCATCCAAATAATCAGATCGTTTACATACAGCACTGTTTCACACCAACAAATAATTTTCTTTGGTTGGTCCGATAAAAATCTACGTGCCAGTGCGCAGTATGGCTCTTTTCTTTGCCGTCCGCTTTATAGGTGGGATACGTTCTGGGGCGCAGTATGTATGGGCCGCTGCCTGGAGAAAGGGACCATGGCCCCTTGCTGTTGAATAGAACAAATTAAATACTTCCCGCCCGTACAAAAGGTCTTTGGCAGAGATTACGACTAGGATTTCAGGAAAATAGAGGTTGTTTCACTGTGAACAAGCAAAAATGACAACGTGCCAAGAAAACATCGACATCGTGCCCCGTTTTCATATTGGTGATAATTCACCGAACACGATGATTTTGATGAAAATATCAATGGTAGCAATGACGTGCAGATTAATCCATCTTACCGCACCTGACTTCGCCACTTCGCATCCTGCCTTCGCGACCTCGCATCCTGACTTCGCACTTCGCTTCCTGATTTCGCATCCTGACTTCGCGCTTCGCATCCTAGCTTCGCCACTTCGCATCCTGCCTTCGCATCCTGACTTCGCGCTTCGCTTCCAGTCTTTGCATCGCTTTGTTTTGATTTCGCATCCTGACTTTGCGCTTCGCATCCTGGCTCCGCCACTTCGCATCCTGCCTTCGCGACTTCGCATCCTGACTCCGCGCTTCATGTTTTGATTTCGCATCCTGACTTCGCTCTTCGCATCCTGCCTTCGTCCTTCGCATCCTGCCTTCGCATCCTGCCTTTGTGTGTCGGTCCAGATTCATTAACACAATACAGCGATATCCCTTCTCGGCCAAGATAAAAAGGAGAGAAAATCACCATTACAGACCTAAATCTATTGACAAGATATGCTCCGTTGAGATGTTGGAAGATAAAATGATGTTAATATTATGAGGATATGGATGAAGGCATATAATTTCAAATAAGGAAGAAAACGTCATGGGAAATGTGGCTCACCGGGCAGGTTTATAACTACAGTCATAAATTTCAAGTTGACATATTGACTCTTGTTTCCAAGGTGTACATGAACGATACTGATTTAACAGAAATTCTAGTAATAACAAAATCAATGCGTGAATGCAGGAGTACGCCTGAGTCCATCACCTCAGTGATACAGATTCAAACCTTTCGTGTTTTCAGTACAAAGATGTTTCACAACATTGGAAGATAAAAGCTATAATTTGCTATTTTTATCTCGGGTTAGCCTGTTGCTTAATTGAGTAGAATCAATCTGCTTAATTGAGTAGAATCAATCAGTTGTTGACGCTATGTAAGTAATTAGTTTTCTTTGAAGATCATGGGGCAATTTTCACATCTTCGCCGTGTATCGCTAAAATAACATTTGCGTGTAGTATGTAATGGCTATTATCACTGCACAGAGGATCACGTGAGATGAGGCACTTGCGCCCAGGCAGAGCGTCTTGCACATCCAGGCGGACAAGACTTGTTTTGTTTTGTGCGCAGCAGCAATAATTTGCGAGCTGTGCAAACGCTAGTTGCGTGACTGTGGTGACATAATTGTCACTTTGAAAATTTTTGGCTTAATTGCCAATAATTTCTCAGTGATAATTCACTGAAGATTTGGACAACAGAACAGTTTATTTCCGAATGGTTGATCAGAGCACGACGGGCCAGTTGCGAAAAACAGCAAAAACAAGGAGAAGTTGAAAGAATCTACTACGGATGATCCACTGATTTCACTTCCATATGGAAGTGGTACGATCAGCCCAAAACCTGGCTCAAAACGACGTGCAGAAGCACGCCTCGCCAACCTCGAAATTAGAAACTATTATGACGCAATTGAATCAGAAAATGGATAATGGTTTTGAAAAGATAGCGAGTCAAAATGATCATGATAGAGGATATGGCTATGATGAATATTATCAGAGTGAGTCTGGTGATTTTTCGGACGATCTGGAGGATTAAATCCCGGCCAAGAAAAGGAAAATGACAGCTGAAAATATGAATAAAATGCTTCAACAAGCAAATTTGACCCAGCGGAGTGCAGATGACCGTCGACATGCAGATGCATGATAAAAATACCACGGACTCGAGCTGTCCCCAAGGGGATGTGACCGACTTATCGGTGCCTGTCGGACAGGCAAGCTCAACGGCAAAAACCCCGACGGGGTATCAATACCGATTCCTGTACTGCACTGCAAAAGGCAAAAAAGGAACTAATTTAGGCGAAACTGCCATGTGTGACTCTGTAGAACAAGAACTGGCAGAGATGATGAACTCTATGACCAAGGACGGTATTGACGCTGGCAATTTGAAAACAATACTGTCTGGATATTGCCGCCCTGAAAATACCAAGGTGTGGTTGAATTCGCTTCTTTGGGATAATCTCAATCCCAATACACGTTCACAGGATATGAAACTTCAGAAAGTGCAGGGGCCACTTGTAAAAGGCACAATTGTGTTAGCACAAATGATCAACACTCTAGTGTCACCAGCTGGTACTAAAGAACCGGTTGCCAAAGTCATGAATGGGCTTTGTCTTCTGATGCACGCCAATATTGAACTGAACAGGCCCCGTCGGGAACTCATAAAGCCCGACCTCAAGCTGGAGTATAACCAATACCATATGGTTACACCAAGACACCAATAAACCTAGGACCAAATTTGAATAAATATAGCACGCTTAGAGTCAAAACTATTTTACAGGGGCGGAAATAAGGGTCAGTGATCAGAAATGACTGATCAAATTTGGACACTAACCAATCAAAATGCCATAGCAATAACATAGACAAATTCACTGATCAAATTAAAAGCTCCTAATAACGAGCTCCGACCAAATTGTGTTCCCTTATTTCCAACCCTCGTTAACGAATGTTAACCGTCCGGTCTTCATGCAGGGGCAGAAGACTGGAGGTTATATGAAACATTCACAATCGGCTTTAACTATAATAATATTTTTATTTATAATATTTAGTACCTAATTATTTATTGATATTGATCATGTGTGACTTAGATCACGATAGTGCCAGTCGATGGCAAAAAATAACACCAGAAAACAAGAAACTACAAACTCTTCTATTCTTTGTAATACAGGCACAGCACACTGAAGACCACAGACGAGTAAGACCAGCCATGAAACAGAACACCGATGACGACAAATATTATGAAACAGTACCAAATGGAGATAAACATGCATGAAGATCATCATCGTCGGACAACAAGAACGTCCAGAATACTCGACCCTGTACCACGCTAGACAGGCTACTCCACCGAACTGAGCAACCAGAATACCAAATCCTAAACCACACAGACATACTACCCCATATATGACACCGAAATGACGCCTCAACACATATCATCCTTTGACTTTCACACAATATAGGACGTAGACCTGCCGTCCTGTGCCCCAATACACACTCCAAGCAATTGTTACAGGCACAGATTTCTGGAAGAACCCACCCTGTTCCCAAGGGCGTCGTTAGTGAAGTCGATCTGAAAAATCCTGAAGACGCCCATGGTTCTCCCAGTTTTTTCTGGACGGCTTTGTGCGTACAAAGGGGTACCAAGACAAAGGAATCATCCACGCGATTAGACCAACAGTGAACTCATATTTACTAGTATAGCTTAACCCAAAAAACC
>JAVTVY010054418.1:0-28385 GCA_036873755.1 Hanleya hanleyi | reverse complement strand
AAAAGGAAACGGCCTGGCTGTTTCATCAGACACTCTGTCAACCACCAAGATGTTCACTTGTACTACGTGCTCGAAATCATTCACCCGTCTGCACGACTTGCGCCGCCATGAGGCTACCAAGCACGAAGGAACCGCCCGGTATAACTGTACGATATGTACACTGTCGTTTCAGCGCCCGGATCATTTACAGCGCCACACACGTGCACGCCATGAGGTACCCAAGCGTCCATGCGAAGAATGTGGTCGGCTTTTCAAACTGACCAGTCAGTTGCTGCGACACCAACGCACACGACACCCTGTTCCGCAGCCACGTTTGCAGATAGAAGAGCCCGTAGGCATCAATATCGAAACAGGGGGAACTCCCACCCATCGCACGAGGGCCGATGATGATGTCGCCCTAATTCAACAGTCAAATTCCGACGACAAGACCTTGGGCCAGATTTTGTACGACGTGGAGGGCAAAGTACACTTCGTGGACGAACCCATAAATGTTCCCAGCGATGTGTTACACGAAGACTATCCAGTGAGTGACATTTATCGGCGCCATTGGCCCAAGATCCGGCACTGTTTCTACCGTCATCGCCCTATTCAAGATATCTACAATTTCCGACTGACTGACCTCACCCGTCTACGCAACTACGTGGAAGCCATCTTCAATGACCAAGCTACGTCCTTCAAATTAAATCTGGCGTTTGGTTATGTGCTGCAGCATAAGGACACAGACCAAGCCCGATATTTTTAGCCGAGCAGTAACATCCGGGTATTTCACCAACCGTTTACCATCATTAACCGGGCGTCGCTAGAGACGATGCTGGAGAAACTGGACACCGTGAATTCCTTGGAATGGGCCCAACAACAACGCCCCAACACCAAGTGGACAGTGGAGAGTGTGACCAATGTTACGTTTTTCGTTACCAAGCTGACCGACCACCCCCATCGGCTGAATGCGTCACTCATGCACTGATGAATACCATAACATGCCGTACATACTCTATATGTCTACATGTTGATCGTTGACGTTACGGAGGTGACCGAAGAGACACGGAGGTTGCCGAAGATGTCACGGCTCGGCCCTCGACTTGGGGATAGTTGAACTGAGTGTGCTAAAAATAGATGACCAGCTAGCGTGCTATAAAAGGGAAGCGGCCTGACCGTTTCATCAGACACTGTGTCAGCCACCAAGATGTTCACTTGCACAACTTGCCAGAAGCAGTTTATTCGTCTGCATCACTTGCGCCGCCATGAGGCCTCCATCCACAACGATGCACGGTATACTTGTATAATCTGCTCACGGTCATTCAATCGGGAGGATCATTAACTGCGCCATGAGAGGGCACTCCACGCGGGTGCGACGGTACAATGTACCGATTGTGGTCGACTCTTCAAACGACCCAGTCGGTTCAGACAGCACCAACGTTTGATTCATAGTCCATCACCACGGTATGAGCAACAACTTTCCACTAAAGAGGCACCCATGAGGGTCAGACCCAGTGAAGATGAACCCGGGGAGACGAACGCCACTGGTGATGCGACGATGAAGAGCCCGCCTATACCCACAGTCCAGGAGGGCCTGGATATCCAGTCGGACCCCAGCGTTACGGTTTCGAGTCATACGCCTGACGACATCGAACATTTTCTGGACGAGCCCATAAATGTTCCTAGCGATCTCTTACAGGACGCCCATCCAGTGAGTGACATCTATCGGCGCCATTACAGATAGCCCTACAGGCACATCTTATTTAGATCTCTACCTCTATAAAAATGAAGCGGGCATTCTCTCTCGTCGACTTTATGACAAAAGAGATGATTACAAATTCGACATCGTAAACTATCCCTTTCTGGATAGTAATATTCCAGTGGAACCTGCATATGGCGTATACATATCTCGCTTAGTAGCATTTGCTAGATCCTGTGTTAAATGTGATTTTAATCAACGTCACAAAACATTGTTGCAGAAACTTATAAAACAGGGCTATTCCACCAAGCGCCTCCACTCAAAGTTTCTCAAATTTGGCGATACATATCGCATGCTGATACCAAAATACGAACGTAGCGTGCAAGATCTATGGCGCTACGTTTCGTAACTTGTGTCTAATTCCGCTTAACCCGGGGTTAGGGGCCGTATGAACCCATGTACTTCAAGATCCTCATGGTAATCATATGAACAGTCACAATCAAAGCGTGACTGAGATACATCTTTTTTTTTAGATGACGACTCTATAACGAATATTATGGATTAAGAATACTGATCAGCGATACGGATTTGATATTTTGGAACATCATGATGTCTTGCCGGCATCATTGAAAACTGTTGACCGCTTCTCTCTTGCAGGAAACAAGCCCATGTTTATGTATACTTTTGTCTTTTTGAATTTGGTGCTAATACTGTTATATGGAAATGGAATAGGTCTTTGGATTATGGACGCGGATATTCTCTAATGGACGACGGCTGGATTATGAATGACGGACTAGACGCTTGTAATTGGCCCATGAACCGGCACTGTTTCTACCGTCATCGCCCTATTCAAGATATCTACAATTTCCGACTGACTGACCTCACCCGTCTACGCAACTACGTGGAAGCCATCTTCAATGACCAAGCTACGTCCTTCAAATTAAATCTGGCGTTTGGTTATGTGCTGGAGCATAAGGACACAGACCAAGCCCGATATTTTTACCCGAGCAGTAACATCCGGGTATTTGACCAACCGTTTACCATCATTAACCGAGTGTCGCTAGAGACGATGCTGGAGAAACTGGACACCGTGGATCCCTTGGAATGGGCCCAACAACAACGCCCCAACACCAAGTGGACAGTGGAGAGTGTGACCAATGTTACGTTTTTCGTGACCAAGCTGACCGACCAACCCATCGGGTGAATGTATTCACCCATGCACTAATAGATACTCAGAATGCACAAACAACTATCTCAGGATATGTTGCCTCAACGGTATCCTGGGCTGCCCAACGATGATTAGAATAAACGGTTCAATCGAACATGGCCGAAGATGGAACTTTCTGAAATGGAGACTTCTGATTGGACAAGAATACATCTAACGGACAGTAACGAATATGACAGATGCAAATGGTGACCTCTGATTGGACAAGAGTCTTCTTGAATTGTAAATATACCCAACGCGGCTCCCCCAGCGTGGGTATGATGTAACATTGGGGAGAATAAACTATATGAAAAAACTTCTTGTTGTTGTTGTTCTCTCATGTCTCATTTTTGTTGTTGTTGTTGTTGTTGTACTGTCTCCGGTCTGTTAAGGCGTAACGACGAACGTCACTGCATTTCGAAGAATAAGTGATAATTCCATGGAATATCTAGAAAATCAGAGCTTCTGAGCTATTTCACCAGAGCGTTGAAGCATTGAGCTTGGTGTTGGCGGGCGTTGCTACAAGATGACACCGCACACGACGCATTCGGACCAAGGATGGTCCATCTCTACACCAAATACCATCCTTCACTGCCCAAAAATGCTCACTTTCGCTACTACTCCTACTAATGACGTCACCAATGACGTCACAGATGCTGTGGACAGCCCTCAAATCGAGGTCTGCACGCCGAGAACTACAAGATGACACCCCACACGACGCATTCGGACTGAGGATGAAGCATCCCTACCCCAAATACCTTCCTTCACTGCCACAAAATGCACACTTTCGCTACTACTCGCACTGATGACGTCACCAATGACGTCACAGATGCTGTGAACAGTTCCCAAATCGGGGTCTACACCCCGAGAGCTACAAAATGACACCTCCCAGGACGCATTCGGACCAAGGATGGTCCATTTCTACACCAAATACCTTCCTTTCACTGCCCCCGGCAAAATGCCCACTTTACTTACTACTCGTACTGATGACGTCACCGATGACGTCACAGGTGACGTGAACAGCCCTCAAATCGAGGTCTACACCCCGAGAGCTACAAGATGATACCTTCCAGGACGCATTCAAACCGTGAATAGCCCATGTCGACCCCAAATACCTTCATGTACTGCCCCAAAATGGCCACTTTACTTACTACAACGAACTGTACATGCGCAGATTAACGCGACTTGCACTTAAAAACCCATCATTCTGACTCTAACCCACACAAGCTTCACTTTGACACCTTCCACGACCCATAGCGGTCCATCTCTACCCCAAACACACACCCACATACCCAAAATGCCTGCTTTCTCTACAACGGCCAGGCTGCGCATGCGCAGATTGACGCGACTTGCACTTAAACACACACCATTCTGACTCTAACCCACACAAGCTTCACTTTGACACCTTCCACGACCCATTCGGACCCATAGCGGTCCATCTCTACCCCAAACACACACCCACATACCCCAAAAATGCCTGTTTTCTCTACTACGGCCAGGCTGCGCATGCGCAGATTGACGCGACTTGCACTTAAAAATACGCCATTCTGACTCTACCCCACACAAGCTTCACATTGATACCTCACACGACCCATTCGAACCGTGAATAGCCCATCTCTACCCCCCAAAACACAACCACATACCCCAAAATGCCTACTTTCTCTACTACGGGCCAGTCTGCGCATGCGCAGACTATTGAACACGGACGAACCATTAGTGTAGTCAAGTGCTCCTCCACGAGAGCTTCAAAATAAGACCTCACTCGACCCCATTGGACCATTAGGGACTCACCTAGACTCCAACATGTCCACCCCGTATGGCCCTATACACCGATAGCCATGCAGTATAGGCCTATGGGCCTACCCAGGCCTTGGTGACTTTTTTCAAAAATTTCACCGTTTTGCTCCGGGACATTTCCTATCGTGTTCTAAATGACGAGACGTGAGAAACAAATCCAAACAACCCTACCGCAAATGTATAGAAGTAGGTTTCCCAGGGGGACAAACATTGATCCTATACCCCCAGTATGGGCCTATATGGGTTTATATGGGTCTCGGTGACTTTTTTCAAAAATTTCACCGATTCGCTCCGGGACACTTCCTATCGTGTTCTAAATGACGAGACTAAGAAAACGAGACCCCACAACCTATACCGCAAATGTCGAGAAGTAGGTTTCCCAGGGGGACAAACATTGATCCTATACCCCAGTATGGGACTATATGGGGCTATATCGTACTTTTCCAAAAATTTCACCGTTTCGTGCCGGGATACTTCCTATCATGTTCTAAATGACAAGACTAAGAAAACGAGACCCCACAACCTATACCGCAAATGTCGAGAAATAGGTTTCCCAGGATGGTCCTATACCCCCCCCCCCATATAGGCATTTTCACGTAATTTAGAATAAAGTCCGTGTTCCGTATTTTTTCAGGAAAAATTTTACATGCACCCACCCATGCTTGAAATATACTTCACTTTGATACCTCATACAACTCCATCGGCCCATTAGGGGCTCCCCTAGCTCCAAAACGTCTAGCAGGACACATACAAGGTCCAGTTTTCGACACTAGGTGACCACATCCCGACGAAATGGCTAGTTTTCGACACCGGATGTGCCGCCATCTTGAACATACGTGCCGCCATCTTGGATATGGCCCATAATGCACCGGGTCAAAATACTGGCTTCTGATTGGCTGAGAGCTCTGTGACGGATTTGAAATACTCGCTTCTGATTGGACGAGAGCTCCGCATTGCGTCTGCGCATGCGCAGAATGATATTCCTTCCGCACACCCAACCCATCAGATGCCCCTTCACGAATGCTTCACATGGATACCTCACTCGACCCCATTGGCCCATTAGTAGCTCCCCTAGATCCCAACACGTCTATTTTCATACCCTTTTGCCACCGCGCATGCGCAGAATGCCGATATTTCAACCCCACACCCAGCCCATCAGATGCCCCTTCACGAATGCTTCACTTTGATACCTCACTCGACCCCATTGGACCATTAGGGACTCCCCTAGCTCCAAAACGTCTATTTTCATACCCTTTGGCCACCGCGCATGCGCAGAATGCCGATATTTCAACCCCACACCCCGCCCATCAGATGCCCCTTCACGAATGTTTCACTTTGATACCTCACTCGACCCCACTGGACCATTAGTAGCTCCCCTAGCTCCAAAACGTCTATTTCCATACCCTTGGGCCACCGCGCATGCGCAGAATGCCGATATTTCAACCCCACACCCAGCCCATTAGATGCCCCTTCATGAAGGCTTCACTTTGATACCTCACTCGACCCCATTGGTTCATTAGGGGCTCCCCTAGCTCCAAAGGGTCTATTTTCATACCCTTTGACCACCGCGCATGCGCAGAATGCCGATATTTCAACCCCACACCCAGCCCAGCAGATGCCCCTTCACGAATGCTTCACTTTGATACCTCACTCGACCCCATCGGTCCACTAGGGACCCCCCTAGCTCCAAAACGTCTATTTAGGTATTCCCCGTAAAGACGCAAATGTTCGAATCAGGGGAGATGACCCAGCATTTGTCCTACAGAAGGTTCGCCCAGTCAGAGTTGTCTTCCTTGCCTCCAGAGGGCAGCGCGATCGATGTCGTGATGTCAAAAGGGAATCCCCATAGCAAGCGCCGCCATTTTGTTTGTTTACTTTTTGCGGAGACATACCGGACAATAAACGCTCGACCCTGGGGTCGCACTGATCCTAGACTCGTCATAATCAGATCGTACAACACCTATAGGGTATCTTTATTATTATTATATGTCTTAGAGGGCTTTTTTAGGGTAATGTGAGGGTTTTTTGAGGGTAATGTTGCTCAATTTACCGTGACATGAGACGAGGCAAAAATTCAAGATGGCGGCCAAACTCTGGCAGATCGAGTTGCCCCCCATGCGTCCAAGTGTACAGATGGCGCCACCATAGGAAGTTGTGACGTCATAGTTACATCCGGGGGAAATGAGGATCGATCGGTCCTTACCCTACTACTATGGTGTCATGCTATCTGCATACCAAATTTGAGAAGAATCTGACGAGGGTCCTCAAGTTCTTGCCCGGAAACCAAATTTAGATTTTGACACCAGGTAGCGCCACCTCTAGGCGCAAGTCGGAGAAATGCATTCTCAAGTGACATCTCATGTCAAGGTACATTCATACCAAATTTAAGAAGAATCCGATGGGTGGTTCATTACCCGGAAACAAATTTGTGATTTTGCCACCAGGTGACGGCACCTGTGAGTGCAAGTGAGTGAAAGGCAATCCCAAGCAACATCTCCTGGCATGGTACATACATGCCAAATTTGAGAAGAATCCGATGAGCGGATCATGTTATTACCCAGAAAGGTAGGGTATTTCAAAGAAATTTGACCAAGTGTTTCTAAGTTATATCACTTGCAGCACGGAATAATGGAATGAACTCTAGTGGTGCCACCTCCGGGCGGATTTTGCCGAAATGCAACACCAACTGACTTTTGTCGCAAGGAATGCATTTGCCAAATTTTGGAGAAAGTTATCGCTCGCGAAGGATTTGAACAGACATCCACTGAAGATTAGAACAAGACCCAGTGGCGCCACCTACAGGCAGATCTTGCTGATACCAACCGACGTTGCAATACCAACCGACGTCTTGTCGCAAAGAATGCAGATGCCAAATTTTGAAGGAATACGATAAAGCATTTGGAAGTTATTGCTTGCGAAGTATTTCCACGGACATCCACGGACACATGGAAGCAAGAACCATTGTAAAGTCCCCGGCCGCGTTGCGGCGGAGGACAATAAAACAGGTAAGTCAGCACACGTAAAACAGCCAGCCAGGATGCAAATAAATGTCACAGATATGATGAATATTAATGAGCACAAAGCAGGTATATGGCTCTGAACTAAAAATGTCAGCAAACTAAACAAAAGCTTTCAACGTTCAAAGCACAATTTAATCCACAGAAATACAAGCTCAGAATATCACATACAGTTGGACGACACATTTACGAAACCACAGAATAAAAATTCAAACGAAAAAACAAATATACAGAAACTAGGACGAAGTGAACAGATCAACAATCCTAACAGGGACCCACTGTGAGTTAATTGTTGATAACTGGCTGTAAAGCTTCCGATAAGTGGCAGCCAATATAAGAATGATCATGAATAAAACTATGTAAAGACATATCATTGTGAACTATGTCTAAATCGCCTGGCTAGTTTTCATAGGTTACAAGCGTCTGGTCCGTCATTCATAATTCAGCCGTCGTCCATTAGAGAATATCCACGTCCATAATCCAAAGACCTCTTCTATATTCCATATAACAGTATTAGCACCAAATTCAAAAAGACAATCATAGTATACATAAACATAGGCTTGTTTCCTGCAAGAGAGAAGCTGTCAACAGTTTTCAATGATGCCAGCAAGACATCATGATGTTCCAAAAATATCAAATCCGTATCGCTCATCAGTATTCTTAATCCATAATATTCTCTCTTAACATTCTCTCTTAATATTATCTCTTAATCCATAATGGTGTCTCTCAATTTCGGTGCGTACTTGAAATGAACAAATGGCATTTTTACTTCGGAAGAACCATTAGAGAACCATTATAGATGGTGGGTGACGGAATGAGTAAATATAGTTTAATCTCACTTTCAACTATTTCAGTCCTATCAATTGGACGTTTGGGTCCTGTTCCTTATCACATCCAGGAAACCCCATAGGTAGGGTCCTATTCCTTTTTTCACTCAGGAACCCCATGGATGGGGAAAGTATGGCACATGCCAGAGTGTATGACTCAGCTTTATAGCTAAGTGCATCAGTCACATTTCATTGTGAGGAAGGATTAACACATTAGTCGTAAGCACTATACACTGGGATTATTTTTTTTTTTACAGATCCCTCCGTCCCTTCCGACATATGAATTTCAAAACATGCAAGGTAGCTATCACCTAACATGTCTAACCACCCGACAGAGCCCATTTTCTCTAATACACACAAAGGCATACACTGTCTGAGTGTCAGATGAAATCTTGTTTGGAAGGTATCATTTATTTTGTTACATTTTAATATTAATACAATATAAAGAATTCAATTAGATAATATTTGCATAATCACAACTATGTGTATATATCATATTAAACATGATAAAAATAGCATACAGCTGATTTTTATACAGGGATATAAAATGTAATCTATAAATGACATTTTTTATCAGTAAATGCATACATTAGCATATATAACAAGAATGAGAAACATATTATTTTCTTTGATATGAATTGAGCATTGATTACACATTTATATCATTATGATATTTCGAATAAGGAAGTATTGTATGAGAAAACATTTTTTTTATCCAAGTATAAAATATTTTCACACCCATCCAATAGGATTACATGTACATGCACATTCTTAAACTTGTATGGTCACATGTGTGGCTTAACATGTTCCAAACCCAACGTCTTGATGGCTTTTTCACGCATTTTGTATTTCTGCACCTTTCCTGTCACAGTTAATGGAAAATCCTCGACAAACTGGACATAGCGTGGTACTTTGAATCTAGACAGCTGAAATTAAAATGGTATTGAAATATCAATGTTTATACCAAAGTTCTATAAATATCAAATGCATAATCAAATATGATTCTGCAGTTCTGCAATGCAGACATTACAATAGCTCATATGTTTCATATTCAATAGTTTTGCAATAATGGAAAAATATCCAAATAAACACATTTAAAATCCAGATATTCACATTTTATCTGGATTTTCAATATGTTTAATATCTGTATGTGTTTTTCAGGCCTGGACAAACTGCATATAACTTACACTTCAAGTCGTATGTAAGTTATGCAAAATGAGGTAACATTACTGTCATTGCATGAATCTCTTAAAAGGGTTATGTAAACTCTAATTTGTCCAGGCCAGGTATTGAATATAAGATGGGTTTATGAAATTATCAATGGTTTAATGAAATATCAAATCCAATGCTCAAAAGACCAAATATGTTTACCACAATGGTTGACTTGCACATTATTGAGAGAGCAATGTCTGTGCACTGATCCGATTCTTCTGCTGATCACCTACTGGTTCAATTTGCCCTGGGAGATTATTCTGAACCAGTGGTAACTGATATAATTTTATACATATGTACTATATTTTCCCACTATTCAAAGAAAGTGTCATTAAGCTTAGAATGATGTATAATTGGGCAAATACATGTATTACATGAAAATATACCAGCTATCACCAGTTCAAAATATTCTCCTTGGATAAAAGTTAGAGCAAAATGAAAGTATATGAATCAGTAGCTGATCAGCTGATGTCACAGGTCACTCCATAGATAGGCTGTCCTTTGTCCTCTCAATAATGTGCATGTCACAGATTTCAAAGTCACTTGATTATCAAGTTTTTATCTAAAAATCGAATGTGATTATTGCAATGTTGCATATAATATTGAAATGTGTATTTGAATGTGTATGTAAACAGCATAATTAAAACAAAAATCTGACCATTCTCTCAATTGAATGATAAAAAGTCATCCAGCTTACCGCTCCTTTACAGAATTCCTTAATATCTTCTTCTGTAGTTGACTCTCCATCATGTAACTTAACCCAGGCACAAACCTCCTCTCCCATTCGCTCATCTGGGACACCAATTACCTGAAAATTGGAGGTAAAAGGTGGGTACATACTTCTGCATATATATACTGTAGCCGCGTTATTGTTCGCGGGAATTATCTTTCGCAGATTCACTCTCAATAATTCTTCACGGGATCAAACACTCGACAAAATCCGTGGATAATTTAACAAACTTGTTTCTGTAGTTTAGTTGGTAAGGAAACAGCTGATGCTGAGCATTTTTGGCTGACCGACTGTCCTGAAAACAATTGCGTTGTAATCACTGAGATTGGCTACCCTAATCACAGGGCTCCTTTCACAGGCTGATTTAAATAGAACACAGGAAGGAAGCAATCAGAGATTGCTCAATTGTATGCCCCCTTCCCCCCTTCCGCTTTAATCCGACACTGCCCCGCCATTGTTCTGTTGTTTATTGTTTGGTGGAGGCCTAATTTGGATAATTATAAAAATTCTGTTTCAGTCACTTTTTTTGCCAGGCCTCACACAATACATATTCCAAGTATCAACCAACAAGTGATAATACGATGTTTGGATGCAAGATGGTCACCAGGGCTTTCGCCAAATCCGAAAATGTGACCTGGTTATG
Organism: Hanleya hanleyi; assembly: GCA_036873755.1. NCBI lineage: Eukaryota > Metazoa > Mollusca > Polyplacophora > Lepidopleurida > Hanleyidae > Hanleya > Hanleya hanleyi. The sequence continues at coordinate 17,280 of JAVTVY010054418.1, read as the reverse complement.
AGACCAACATTCCTTGGGAGTATATTGTGGTGGAATTATGAAGCAATCAGTGAACTTTGACTTTTGCACCCAATTCACTCTTTTTGGGGCAATTTCATACTTCAGGACCTATGTTGTCTGCTTTGGAATGTAGAATAACATATAATATAGCCATTTTCCTGGTCCAAATCGGTTATGGACTGAGATCCAGCCTGGACAAATAAATATATCCCATTCACTTAGGTTTGATAAACAAAGGGCCATAACTCTTGAAACACAGCAAGGAAGCAATCAGAGATTGCTCAATTGTATGCCCCCCCTTCCGCTTTAATCCGACACTGCTCCACCATTGTTCTGTTTTGTATTGGTCTGTGGAGGCCTAATTTGGCTAATTATAAAAATTCTGTTTCAGTCACTTTTTTCGGCATGCCTCGCATAATACATGTACATATTCCACCCGGGACTTTCGCCAAATTCAAAAATGTGACCTGGTTATGAGACCTACATTCCTTGGGAGTATATTGTCATGAAATTATGAAGCGATCGTGAACTTTGAATTTTGCATCCAATTCACTCTTTTTGGAGCAATTTCATACTTCAGGACCTATGTGATCTACTTTGGAATGTGCTTTGGACAAATAAATATATCCCATTCATTTAGGTTTGATGAACGAAGGGCCATAACTCTTGAAAATATAACCGAAAGCAGAGAAACTTCACGCTGCACAACTATGGGGCACTGACCACATATCATGCAAATTCCATAATTGTCCATACAATATTAACCGAGATCCAGCCCAGACAAGTCCCAATTCACAAAGATTTCAAGAACAAAAGGGCCATAACTCTTGAAATATACGCGAAACGCGGAGAAACTTCACACTGCACAACTACAGGGCACTCACCACATATCCTGCAAATTCCATACTTGTCCATACAATATTAACCGAGATCCAGCCTGGACAAGTCCCAATTCACAAAGACTTGATGAGCAAAGGGCCATAACTCTTGAAAATATATGCGAAACGCGAAGAAACTTCACGCTGCACAACTACAGGGCACTGACCACATACCCTGCAAATTTCATACTTGTCCATACAATATTAACCAAGATCCAGCCCGGACAAGTCCCAATTCACGGAGATTTCAGGAACAAAGGGCCATAACTCTTGAAAATATAGGCGAAACGGGGAGAAACTTTACGCTGCACAACTGTGGGGCACTGACCACATGTCATGCAAATTTCATACTTGTTCATACAATATTAACCAAGATTCAGCCCGGACAAGTCCCATTCACAGAGATTTCAGAAAAAGGGCCATAACTCTTGAAAATGATACTGGAACTCGGGAAAAACTCTACGCTGCACAACTATGAGCCACTGGCCACATTCCATGCAAGTTTCAATCCTGTCCATCAATTATTAACCGAGATATCGCATGGACAAGAAATTCGGACGGACAGATGGACGGACAGACGGTGCGACGGACGGACAGACGGACGGACAAAGCGATCGCTATATGCCCCCCTCTAGTTAGAGGGGGGGGCATAAATATAACCGAAAGCAGAGAAACTTCACGCTGCATACCAATGGGTCACTGACCACATATCATGCAAATTTCATACTTGTCCATACAATATTAACCGAGATCCAGCCCTACAAGTCTCAATTCACAAAGATTTGAAGAAAAAAGGGTCATAACTCTTGAAAATATATGCGAAATTTGGAGAAACTTCATGCTGCACAACTACAGGGCACTGACCACATATCCTGCAAATTTCATAATTGTCCATATAAAATATTAACCGAGATCCAGCCCGGACAAGTCCCAATTTACAAAAATTTGAAGAAAAAAGGGCCATAACTCTTGAAAATATATGCGAAACGCAGAGAAACTTCACGCTGCACAACTACAGGGCACTGACAACATATCCTGCAAATTTCATAATTGTCCATACAATATTAACCGAGATCCAGCCCGGACAAGTCCCAATTCACGGAGAATTCAGGAACGAAGGGCCATAATTCTTGAAAATATAAGCGAAACGTGGTGAAACTTTATGCTGCCCAACTGTGGGGCACTGACCACATATCGTGCGAATTTCATACTTGTCCATACAATATTAACCAAGATCCAGTCCGTACAAGTCCCATTCACAGTGATTTCAAAAAAGGGCCATAACTCTTGAAAATTATACCGGAACTCGGAAAAAACTCAACGCTGCACATCTGCGCTGGCACTGGCCACATTCCATGCAAGTTTCAATCTCGTCCATCAAATATTAACCGAGATATTGCGCAGACAAGAAATTCGGACGGACAGCCGGACGGACGGACAAAGCGATTGCTATATGCCCCCCCCCTCTAGTTAAAGAGGGGGGGGCATAATAAATGGAAGTTACATGTATATTCACGAGGGTTAACATTCGCGGACAATCCTTTTGCGTGAAAGAAACTGAATTTTCTGTTACACCATTTTGCTCCTAACCCAGTGTTCCCACATTCCAGCTAAGATTAACGATTAACCTCTTTCCAACCTTCAAATTCATATGATCAACATTCAGTCTTTAGATTCTCAGTGTGATCCTGCCTTCAACTTCATGAGTGATCAACATCCACCCTTCAACTTCATGAGTGATCAAAATCCACCCTTCAACTTCATCATGAGTGATCAACATCCACCCTTCAACTTCATGAGCGATCAACATCCACCCTTCAACTTCATGAGTGATCAACACTCAACCTTCAACATCATGAGTGATCAACATCCACCCTTAAACTTCATGAGTCATCAACATCCAGCTATCAACATCATGAGTGATCAACATTCACCCTTTGACATCATGAGTGATCAACATCCACCCTTCAGCATCATGAGTGGTCAACATCCAGCCTTCAACTTCTCAGAAAATGTTAGGCTGACTGGCTAAGATAAGCACATAAGGTAAATCTTCTAATTGTTCCCTGACATCCGAAGGGCTAAAGGGGTACTATATTATTGGGGTCCATTCGTCCAACTTCGTTTTCGGACAATAACTTCTGAACAAGCGTTCTGAGAGCCCCAACATCTCGCCTTGCGGGGTCATCCGCCAAAGGTGCAGCAGTATTGAAAGCATACATGTAGAGCGAACAATAAGGTCTGGAATAGGTGATGTGGTACAGACAATAATGTCTGGAATAGATTATCTGGTACAGACAATAACATCAGTCCCATGTGGGATTACTGGCAAAAGTTAATCCCATGTAGGATGGATAGGTCAGTGCTGTCGGATTACTGGTACATAGGGCAGTCCAGTGTGAGATTACTGCTGGATAGTTCAGTCCCATGTGAGATTACTGCTGGATAGGCCAGTCCTGTGTAGGATTACTGCTGGGTGGATCAGTCCCATGTTATTACTGATGGATAGTCCCCTGTGGGATTACTGCTGGATAATCCAGTCCCAAGTGGGATTACTGCTGGATAGGCCAGTCCTGTCTGGGATTACTGCTGGATAGATGAGTCTTGTATGGGATTAATGCTGGATAGGACAGTCCCGTGTGGGATTACTGCTGCATAGGCAGTCCCGTGTGGGACTACTGCTGCATACGGCAATCCTGTGTGGGATTATGGCTGAGGAGGCCAGTCCTGTGTGGGATTACTGCTGGATAGGCTAAACCTGTGTGAGATTACAGCGGAATAGGTCAGTCCCATGTAAAATTATGGCTGGATAGGTCAGTGCCATGTGGGATTATTGCTGCAAATTGCAATCCAGTGTCATATTACATCTGGATAGGTCAGTCCCATGAGAGATTACTGCTGCATAAGCCAGTCCCGTGTGGAATTACTGCTGGATAGGCCAGTCCCATGTGGGATTACTGCATGATAGGCCAGTCCAGTCTGGGATTACTGCTGGATAGGTCAGTCCTGTGTGGCATTACTGCTGGATAGGCCAGTGCCATTGGGATTACTGCTGGATAGGTCAGTCCCGTGTGAGATTACTGCTGAATAGGCCAGTCCCAAATGGGATTACTGCTGGATAGACCAGTTCGGATTGGGATTACTGCTGCATAGTTGATTTCCGTTTGGGATTACAGCTGGATAGGTCAGTCCCGTATGGCAATACTGCTGGATAGGCCAATGCCATTTTGGATTACTGCTGGATAGGTCAGTCCCGTGCGGGATTACTGCGGGAGAGCTGTAACCTAGGACGAACTGTAAGAAACATGTGTACCAAGTTTCATAATCATTCAATGACAGCTGACAACTGCAGCAAACTGTGGTGTACAGATGTACATGTGCACTTCAGCTAAATCCAAAACTCAATCATTTGCCATAATTTGGAGAAAAATTAATATTTCATCTCAAAAATAGCACAAGTAAATCCTCCAATCATAAGAAACATGTGTACCAAGTTTCGTAATCATCCAATGAGAGCTGACAACTGCAGCAAACTTATCATGTACATGTATACGTATACATGTAGAGGCCTACATACACAATTTACCTAAACAGAAAACGCATTCATTTGCCATAATTTGGAGAAAAATTAATATTTCTTGTCAAAAATAGCACAGATACATCCTCTAATCATAAGAAACATGTGTACCAAGTTTCATAATCATCCAATGACAGCTGACAACTGGAGCAAACTTACCATGTAGATGTATATGTATACATGTAGAGGCCTACATGTACAATTTACCTAAACAGAAAACTCATTCATTTGCCATAATTTGGAGAAAAATTAATATTTCTTAGTCAAAAATAGCACAGATACATCCTCTAATCATAAGAAACATGTGTACCAAGTTTCATAATCATCCAATGACAGCTGACAACTGGAGCAAACTTACCATGTACATGTATATGTACAATTTACCTAAACAGAAAACTCATTCATTTGTCATAATTTGGAAAAAAAATTATATTTCTTCTCAAAAATAGCACAGGTACATCCTCTAATCATAAGAAACATGTGTACCAAGTAAGTTTCATAATCATCCAATGACAGCTGACAACTGGAGCAAACTTACCATGTACATGTATATCTACAATTTACCTAAACAGAAAACTCATTCATTTGTCATAATTTGGAGAAAAATTAATATTTCTTCTCAAAAATAGCACAGGTACATCCTCTAATCATAAGAAACATGTGTACCAAGTTTCATAATCATCCAATGACAGCTGACAACTGGAGCAAACTTACCATGTAGATGTATATGTATACATGTAGAGGCCTACATGTACAATTTACCTAAACAGAAAACTCATTCATTTGCCATAATTTTGAGAAAAATTAATATTTCTTCTCAAAAATAGCACAGGTACATCCTCTTATCATAAGAAACATGTGTACCAAGTTTCATAATCATCCAATGACAGCTGACAACTGGAGCAAACTTACTTACATGTACATGTATACATGTATACATGTACAATTTACCTAAACAGAAAACTCATTCATTTGTCATAATTTGGAGAAAAATTAATATTTCTTCTCAAAAATAGCACAGGTACATCCTCTAATCATAAGAAACATGTGTACCAAGTTTCATAATCATCCAATGACAGCTGACAACTGGAGCAAACTTACCATGTAGATGTATATGTATACATGTAGAGGCCTACATGTACAATTTACCTAAACAGAAAACTCATTCATTTGCCATAATTTGAGAAAAATTAATATTTCTTCTCAAAAATAGCACAGGTACATCCTCTAATCATAAGAAACATGTGTACCAAGTTTCATAATCATCCAATGACAGCTGACAACTACAAGAAACTTTCCAAGTACAGATGTACATGTGCACTTCAGCTAAACGCAAAACTCATTCATAGGGATTTTAACATTAGTGTACCCCAGGGGTAGTACCCCCAGGTGGCATACCCACCCCCCATATTTTTTTATTTTTTTTTATATTTTTTCTAGATTTTTTTTTAACTTGCTAAACCAAAAACCCATTCATTTCCAGGCAGGGGACACCGACACCGACACCGACACCATCCTCTTTCCCCCTCTGACAATATCTCCCCTTTACTTCATAAGGCGAGATAAAAACTGAATAGATTATTTTAAAATATGGTATATGGGTCCCTCGCCTCAAGATCTTACTTGGGATTGTTTTTCATACTAATCCACCTATAGGTGGCGCCACCTGGAGGCCAAGTTACAATTTTGTTTCTGGAAAATAACTTTTGAAAAACTGAACAGATTCTTTTCAAATTTGATATGTGGGTGCCACATCCCTAGATCTTGCTTGGGATTGTTTTTCATGCTGATCTGCTTATAGGTGGCACCACCTGTCAGACAGGTTAAAATTTATTTTCGGACAATAACTTCTGAAAACCAGACTGGATTAGGGCAAATATGGTAACTGTGGGTACCACCTTGCCACTGAATCTCTCTTGGGATTGCTCTCCATGCCAGGTACTGAGCATTACAGTTCCAAGCCAAATCAACTGTTTCAACGTCGGGGGAATTCAACCACTTGGGTTTTCGTTATTCAATTGCAGGAATTGAATTTGCTACCATACAATCAGCAGGTGACCAAATATATTAGAACAGGAATTGACAAAATGTTCCGAAATAGTGTAGATAATCCATTATTTCTTTAATATTTTAATAATGTTAGTGGGTGATCAAAATCATTAGAATGAATGATTCAATATTATCCACAAAATTGGAGGTGATTGAATTTTAAGATTCTAAAGATTTAAAATCTAAAGATTCTTATCTGTAGAGTGTGTACCTTTGAGTGTTTAAACAAGCATTTCTCAATCTCAGTGGGATAAACAATCTCATCTGTACATCCTGTACCCTTGAGTGTTTATGCAAACAGTTAATCTCTGAGGCTTAAAGATTCTCACCTGAACATCTTGTACCTTTGGATGTTTATACAAGCAGTTCTCAATCTCAGTAGGATAAACATTCTCTCCTCCTCTAATAATCATGTCCTTATTACGTCCCACAATTTTGCAATAACCCTCCTCATCCATGATGGCTATATCCCTGCAATATCATGAAGTAATAAATTATGATGTAACCGGATTAAAAAATTACTAAGAACTGAATTTGACAGAATATTATATGAGATCATGTTTCTCTATTCTCAAATCTAAATTTTCTCCTACAAAAACATCACATTTCAAGTCTCTGATCATTCCTTGCCTGATATTTAGAATATTTTTACCAAATTTTAACAGTCAGGGGACCAACTTTAATAGAGAAGTTATAAAATTATAATGTCTGCAAGTGATTATCAAAGACTTCACTCAGTGTCACTGTTCACAAATAATCATATTTAGACCAGTAGTGAAGTCACAGTGTGTAATAATGACCTGTGTTATTTTAACTTTTAAGACAGCCCTATGTTTTAATACCAACCACCAAGCCTTAAAATGTATGTGGTACACATACATAAACAGGAAATTATAGCATAGATACATCCGTATCAGGTTTACATGTATATCCTTGCAACTCGGATTTTCCCCTAATATGTATAATTTTCCTGAAAAGCGAAGACATTAAGGTTGATTACATAGGTATCAGTTAAGGCCACTCTCGTTTTTGAAGAGCCACACTCATGTTTGTTTGCTGTACAAATTGACATTATATAACCTTATAAAGTTATCATTACTTGGCGAATGGAATGTTGATGTAACATTGATGGCCAAATCACGTTATCTTCTCTCTTCTCAACTCTTTGTTGCATTTCCTTCCACAAACAAATTTGTGGTCAAATTGGCACCACAACTTATAACTTCTCAGAGTTATTGCTACATGTTTATACAATCTGTTAGTTGGTCCCCTGAATGTTTAAGGTTTGTCTTATAATGAAGATGTTCTTAATAAAATAATTTTAATTTATTGCCTACAGATTTCAACAGTGAGCAAGGAAGATGGTATGGTAACTGACCCTGTGTAATACCAGCGGTCAGGTTTGATGACAGCCGCTGTGCGATCAGAATCCTCCCAGTATCCTAACATAGTGGTGTAGCCCCGGGTACATAGTTCTCCAGGGGTACCCACTTCTACCAATTCACCTGTCTCACTGACCACCTTGGCCTACAAGTAAACACCAACATCAATCATCAGAGTATCCTAATATGGTGATATAGCCATATAGGTACATAGGTTGTCTGGGGGACACTTACTGCTTTGAGGTATAGTTGTGTGCTTGGTAGGTGTACCCTTGATTATTATGAGACGTATTTGTGGTATAGCAGAGGTGCAGTTGAGGTGTATTTGAGGTGTACTTGAGAGGTATCCAAATATGCAAATCAGCATCTCAGCACCTCAAGTACACGGGTATAACCCAATGAGGTGGGAATCCTTTCCAAGACTAGTGGTTGGGGTATTGCCCCAGTGAGGTGGTTGTTGTTAACTATCAAACCTGGAGAAATGAACCAGAGATAAATTTAGGCAGCTTACCTCCACATGACATCCAACATGGCCAACAGTGGAGGCACGTTTCTCAACGGGGTCGCTCATGTACCCCTGAAAGGTCACTGGACTAGTCTCTGTGGTCCCATAACAAACCTGAGTAAGAAGACAATGTTAGCTGATGTACACTATCTAGTACACCATAACTTGGATCACTGAAGGGAATTAACAACAGAGTCAAATTTCATTTAAAGAGCTAATTCACTCAGTGATTTTGAAAATAAGCATAAAATAATATCTCAAAGCCAGAACTTTCAAATTGGCCAGAAAATTGAACAATTATCTGAATCCCTTCTCTGTGTGACTGCATTGATTGCATGTCAGATTTTTACCAGTTGATAAATGAAATGGGCGTTCATTTGAACTCATATTCCTCTACCTACAGAATCAGTGAATGCAGCATAACTGACTTATGGCAGATGTTAAGGTGTCTGTTCAGTTCAGTAGAGGCTAAAATGAAGAAGTATCATAATCAGATCTTGGAATATAGAAGAAAAAGTAGGTAGATATTTCATCTCAGGAATACGATATGCACATCCTCAAACCCAATTAAAGATGTGTACAAAGTTTCAAAAGCATAGTTGATCACACCAGAGCATGGTCAATATACAGGAATAGATGAAAAACAAGTTGGCAAAGTTCAAAATGTCATAAATAAGACAAAAATTAATAATTCATCTCACAAATAACAGGTGCACATCGTCGAAGCATGTTTGATTAATCTGCAAAGTTTCAGGAGCATCCACCCAGAACTCTAGGAATAGTTATTTAATTTAGGTGTGAAGGATAGACGGACAGACAGAGCAAACGCTTAATGCCTCCTGGATACTTCGTAGCAGAGGCATAAAAATAAATGAAAAAGACAATGTCTGATGTGATGTCAAACAGATTGAAATAATTCCAGCAATGTCAGTTAATTATAAGTCCAGACAGCTAGATGAATCTTTGTATTAGGCCATCCTTAAAAATATGTGTGTTGGGCGTAACCCGACCCTGTTTCACTAATGTGGGTAGGGCGGTAGGAAAATGTTTTGTTTTTTTTACCAGGGTGAATTTGAAAACATTCAGAATGGCTCTTGTTATTTTGCAGATGCGAATCAAAAGTGGTGTTGTAAGTAACCAGCTGGGGTCTGGTTTTGTCTAATATGAAAAAGCCATCTTCTGTTTCTTTCTTTGGTTATTAGCTCATGAACAATACCTTGATTTTTACACTTTTTTTCATGGTTGGAAAAACCACAGTAACTCACCAGAAAGGCAGGGACTTGTGAAACTGATAATCATATGTTAGATCAAGCGAGATGTAGGAAACATTATGAATTGCATTCTTTGGCTGAATTGTTCCAAGGCACCCCAACCATGAGGTGACTTTGAACAAGTGAAAATGAAAACAACTTTGATCCGATGATCACCAATCTCCTGCATCGGAAAGGTCAGACACCAGGAGGGATTTTAAGATTATAATATATAGCATTTTCAAAAATTAATTTATAACACTTAAAAAAAAAAGACCCCCAAAAAGTGTTTTCAGTCACCCCAGATTACGGTATATTATTCTTTCTTCGGGTGAGGATGTGGGCAGTTCTTCTTTACTATTGTAGCTATAATGAATAAATAAGTTTTTATTTAATTCTGGAATTCAGACTTTTTATTTTCTTTGGCAGTTTTCCATGGATTTATAACAGATACGCAACATCAACAATAAAAATAAGGAAATTTCTATTTTTGTCCCACAAAATTTTATACCGTGTTTGTTTTTACAGTCAGAGATCTGACTCACCATCAAAATTCGAGAGCCACAGACATAAACAAGAAGTACAAAGCCATTAAAGTTAAAATGACCTCAAATAAACTGACTTGAATCTGTGCTGTGAATGTTCAGGTCTCAATACAGGCAGATCGGCAATGTATTTTTTGACATCTCTGAGGAAACGATCCATTTTCATTTTCTTAAATTTCATACCGTTGAATTCTACTTTGCCTGATGTGCTGTCTTAGGAAAAAGTAAATGTCATTTTAATTTTGAACGAATCTGAATCTAATCCATCTGCTAAATGATATCCAATTTGTTGTTCTTGTTTATCTGTTAATCCACTCTTAACTCGATGGGTATTTTTCACTGGTGCTGGGTTGAAATAACTGGTTGCCAGCTGGTCATTTGCGACCGTAAATCCGTTTTGGCGACCGCAGAATAACATACTACTCGCCATTTGGCCCCTGAAACTTTTTCAACAAGTCTGCATATTTTCAGTCAAAAGTCTAAATGTAAACCAAAATATTGCCTAGAAGAACTTCCACTTACAGATTAAAGAGACATACAACTACCAAGGTCCGGTGATTTAGTCACAAGCATGTCAGTGGTCTCGTTTCATTCCGAAAGTAAAAACAGCATGTTGTTGTTGTTGTTGTTATCTACGCACGTGCCTCATGCCTGGTGGAGTTTTTCACTTTGTGCTGTTTGCACAGTTACTGTGGCCATATAACATTCTCTTGTATATTACTTCAGATCCTTAGTTTTATTCAGTTCTGGTCAACAACTTTTCAAATGCCAGTCTTCAAAAACATCGTTTGCAAACGTCCCAGGTTTCCATTTTCACCCTCGTGTACTTTCCGTTTGACGACCGCGTGTTCCTTCGTACAGACTGGCGCCAGTCGGGAACCATTACAGAGAGCATTCGCGGCTTCCAAAAAATAGACGAGCAAAGGTTTCCGAGATTTAGTTTGCATCCATTTTTACGCCATCAAAACATACGTCAAGCAGCAAGCTGAAAGGATATCTCGGAGTTATATCTGATTACAGGTCAGCTATTTGACTTGATTTTTCAGGAAATATCTAATAAATCTCTTTGAATGAACAAATTCTACCCCTGTCACATTGACAATCTATGCAACTCTGGCCGACAAATTCACGACTTGCGCGATTTAACGATGACAACAACAACATGGCTGTTCGAAGAAGAAAAAAAAACATTTCGTCGACAGATGGCCAATAAAAACTTTTGGGTCGGCAGGTTTTGGATGGGGCGGGCGGGTTACGCCCAACACACATATTTTTAAGGATGGCCCTATGTCAAATACGAAATATTCTTGATGTAGCATCAGGCACTGTCTTCAGCTACCTGTCTGTTTTGTTTTTGGAGCAGATGACAAAAATCAGACATCCAGAGCAATGACATAGGAAGTAATTGTCATAGTAACTTACGGTTTTCACCAATTTGACAGCTCTGCCACTAAGTATTATTTAATGCATATTTACAAAACAAGTGAATTAGCTTTTTAATCCATATGGATCCATCTTTCCTGTCTATTAACTGAAGTCAGAATATTGCAATACACCACCTGGCACAACTTTCAACTCTAGATTTATAGATTTGTTTGAATGTAGGTTCAACTTTTAATATGCATTTATGCATTGAACAATCTGTGTCATTTCAACTTAATTTAATTTTTATCTGATATGCATCAATTAATCTATCTGATTAATAATGCATCAATTAATCTTTTAGCAGTTTCTTGCATTCAGTTTGAAGGTTTTGAACTGAAATGAATAAACCTTGAAAAAAATTTTAGGTTACCGGTACCTTTTTAGGCTACTTGAGACGGTTAACTTATTTTTCTACCTGTCTCCTGCAAATGGTACTTGTTAGAGACAGACGTTAATTTCAACCCCTGGACTGGTCATTTCATCCAAAGGTGTTTATGGAGGATTAGGATGTTAGTAACCTGTGTGGCTGATGAAGATGATATGGCTAACAAAGCAAAACTATGAAAGAAATAAACCATCTTATAAGTATCAAGGGTTCAACTGATCAAAATAGACATATGGACAAATGAATCGGAAAGTGGATTAAAGTCTGAGCATGCATATCAAAACCTTGAACATCAAAACAGAAACTGTCTGTATCATGTTCAGAAAACTGAATGTTGGCATACACTAAAGTTTACCAAGTCCAACTCTTGACAATTTTTGACCGAAAAAAATGATATTATTTGATTCTGATATTTTAGAACAATCTGATGTTTATTTCAAAAGTATTAACATGTATATGCAAATCTTCAACAGCAAAAGAGAAAGTGTCTGTTGTCATCACAAAACTTTAATGTCAATAGGGAATGTAAATTGTTGACCACCAAGCAACCAGCCTGGCCAACCAGACATCATCAATCTATAGAACAGATTCCATCTGTCCAACAAAATGTAAAATGTCATATGAAATTAAAATATGTTTTTGCACATCTGTTCATTGGCTTTGGAGAATATATTGCAAAGGTACAGATACACAACAGGCTTTTACACTCACCACAACTTGTGGCATGTGCATCTTCTGTATGACTTGCTTTAGGACCTCCACAGGGCATGGTGACCCGGCCATCACTCCTGTGTACAGACTGGACAGGTCAAACTCCTCAAAGTCTGGGTGATTCAACATATCGATGAACATTGTTGGCACACCATATAAAGATGTACATCTGAAAAATTTAAGATGCGATATGTGTATTGGAAGAGTATAATAATGGAAGAGTAATGAGACAAAGAGTAATGAAAGCAATTGTCAGGTCTGATCAACTGCATGAAAAGTATGTGTTCTTGATTTTTTTTTTTTTTTTTCAACATAGCAGATCATACATTATTTTCTCGTACAGAATACTCAATCAACATGCTTTATTGCTAAAAAAAAATGCTTAATCTTCTGCCTAAAGAAGAAAGAGAAGAGGAATATGAAATGTTCCATGAGCAAGTTCACAACATATAGGCCACCTTAAAGTCCAACATTCTGCTTCCTCATGCCCTGTATTTATTAATGCATCGCCAACAAGAAGGTAACCAAACAGATTAAGATACTCTCAAGGGAGACAACTCTTTGGATAAGTGAAATCATGCAGGACTTGTTACTACCCTTGATATATTAAAGAACACATAAACTTTGAAAAAAATGGAAGGTCCGATGCCATCCAGCCTATATGATAATTCTTGCAGGAAACAACTTAAGCCTGTGTGTATGTTATTTTTATTCTACGCCTCAATTAGAGTGAGTGAGTGAGTGAATAGGGTTTAACGTCGCTTTCAACATTTTTTCAGCTATATCACGACGGGGAAGGGAACGGAGGGAAGGGGGAGAGGCAGGGAAACCTACTTGTAACAGAGCAGATCTAATGCTGCCATTTTATAGTGCTGTCCCACTGAAATATCATGACACGACACGACATGACATCCCACTCAGTCACATTATACTGACACCGAGCGAACCAGTCCTTGTTCTATCCTCTTAATAAATTCAATTAGATAAAAATTAATCATGGTACACCCACTTTTGTAGTTTCGATCAGAAGTCAATTTGTTTTACTGTTAAATGTAACAATGGAGTGGACAATGATGGAGAGGTAACACATCGACTTCCGGTAATTTAACAGACCATAGATTCCTTGAAACCATGAATGGGATTATAGTGGATATGACAAGCATTCTGAGAACACCAACATCTCTCTTGCGGGTCTCCTGCTGAAGAAGCAGCAGTATTGAAAACATATATTTATCAATGGAAACGTACAAAGTCTAAACTGTGATAATTTGGAAAACATTCACATTTCATGTCATATTTCTTAAATAGCACACATCCTCGAATCACATTAAAACTTGTGTAGCAATTGTCAAACTCATCCAATGAAAGTGGACAGCTTCAGCAACTTTCCATGTACAGGTGTACATGTATGTACATTATCATTGGCAAATTACTAAGATGAAACCCTCAAAATTTGAACAACAATTAATATCTCAGCCCATAAAATTCAGACAAATTCAGACAACTTTTCAGTACATTTTGTCTAACAAAAAACCTTATAATTGGCAAATTACTAAGTCCAAAACCTCATGATTTGGATACAAATTAATATTTCATCTCATAAATAGCACAGGTGCATCCTCTGATCATAAGACACATGTGTATCAAGTTTGATAATCATCCAGTGACAGCTCACAACTGCAGCAAACTTTCTATGCACACCAGCTAAACGAAAAACTCATCATAGGGATTTTAACATTGAAGCACCCATGGAATCCACAGTGGTAGCACCATAACTGAACCCCCAGGTGGAATAACCACAACCCATACTTTTTTAATATTTTTTATATATATATTTTTTCTGAATCTTTCTTGACTTTTTTTTTAATTTGCTAAAACCAAAAACCTTATCACTTTCAGGCCAGGGACATCGACGCTGACGTCCTCTTTCCCCCTCACAATATCTCCCCTTTACTTTGTACGGTGTGCTAAAAATGACCTTTTGATTATTGATGCAGAAATTCCCTGCATATAATAAATCTCAAATTTGACATTTGTATTAATCACATGTTTACATTTAAAACATAAAAAAAAATAATAAAATGTTGGTTCCTTTCAAGTGAAGCAATTATACTTACTTATTGAGACTCTCTATTCACAGCGTTCAGCCCTGTACACGAGATTGTGACATATATACATGTACTACCAGCCCATGACCACATAGCTACATGTACATGTAAATTATATACCAGTATCACCTTCTTTGAAAGGCATTTTATAAGCCGAAAATTGTGAACATTTAGGCTTGAAAATGCCGTTAGCATCTACAGTAAAATGTCACTAGCTGATTACAAAGAAACTGTTACTCATAAGTAATTATTTTGGGTATATAGTGAAACCTGTGTAAACAGACCATGCTTGGGACCAGATTATAGCGTCGGTTATAACCTGTGTAAACAGACCATGCTTGGGACCAGATTATAGTGTCGGTTATAACCTGTGTAAACAGACCATGCTTGGGACCAGATTATAGCGTCGGTTTTGACAGGGTTCTGCTTCCTCAAGGTTTAAAATGCCTTAAGATAATGCCCATATTTAGAGGTTGGTCAGTTTGCCAAGGTGACAGTATTCACAGGTTTCAATGTATAAGCTTATACCGGTATATCACCTTGTATTGTAAATTGTCATTTGTCAGTGTTTACTGTCAATAGATATGCTAGCGAGAGCCCAAGGCAATGGTTGTAACCTACTACAAACAGGCAAGGCAATGTATGGTTTACTTCATTATTAACTTCGTTATTACGGATAATACTGAATCACTTATACCTTTCATCCTGAACAGCCTGTAGAGTAGGACCAGCTTCAAAGCCAGGGGAGGGGAACACACAACAAGCACCATGGTTAGGAATCTGAAGGCAGCCTATGACCATACCAAAGCAGTGATATAATGGGACGGGCATACAAACACGGGTGTCCTGGAGACAAATGGGACTAACTGTTAGGAGAGAGAGAATAGAATTTTACATCGCTTTCAACAATTTCATCACATGCCTACATGTGACCTAGTTTTTAGTGCTGCTCTGAAGCACCATGCTGTAGTCAGACATGATAAAGTGAAACCTGTGTGTACTGACCATGTTTGGGATCAAATTATAGTGTTGCTTTTTACAGGGTTTTGGTTCATCAAGGTTCAAAATACTTTAATTATTGGGACTATGGATAATGTTGGTATTTAGAGGTTGGTCAGTTTACCCAGGTGTCAGTATTCACAGGTTTCACTGTATTATACCAGTCACATAATCCTGACACATACATGGGCCAACCAGTCCTAAACAACTGGTGCTTCAGGGGTATTTGGTGCCAGCAAATTCACTTATGTCATAATGCAACAACAAACTTAGCGATTAAATAATAGGACAAACAAAAACTTATAAACTACGTTTTAATTGTTTGGAAAAAAAACACAAGAAACTTACTCGCACATGGTAATCAATAGTACGGCCTGTGAAGTAGCTGTTGTTCAAGATGTTGTGATGGGATAATGTGGCTCCTTTTGGGGATCCTGTAGTTCCCTGAAAATGGTAAGAAATTTCATGTTATTTAATTGAATTTGTAGCAATTGTGAACAAGAGCCCAAGGGGCTTCAATATACGCCCGTATATCTGGGGTTCAAATTTCAAGGTTGTTTAATAGCCTTGATTCCAATTGATCTAGCAATCCAGAGAAAGGTCTACAATTTTTTGCTTATAAGAATGTAACATATATCACATCTTATATTGAATGATAAACTAAAATGAGCTTAACTCTTGGTAACTAGTTGACCTTGAAGCAAGAGCTGAGAGCTCACATATCCCACACTGAAATCGACAATAGTCAAACACAAGAAAATAGTAGTTTTCCTGCAAATGGATTCCTTTCAGACGAGAGAATTTTTCATGAAGGAAGAAGAAAGTGATGAAGTAAACCTTTGTTCTTGAGTTAATAAACAAATTAACATGTGTGAAGTTCATAAAGGACTCCTCTCCCCGTTAAATTAGTAAATGTATGGTTTTTATTTCACAACAGTTTAACTGCATGAAGCGTTTCGAACATGGGAGACAGCTCCACAGGACAATACCATATAAATGCAGGGGAAAGAACTTCGAATATTCCAACAATATTCCAACACATTTAGTCAGCTAAGCTTGATTCAGTTTTGGGGGACTGCGACCTAGACCTTTGACAAATTGATCTCATATGTATGGCTCCACTTTGCCATGCGAGTAAGGTATACTAAAGTTTGGTACCAATCCATACCTTGAAACTAGAGCTATCGCATGGACAACAAATGTTAATGGATGAATGGACAGAACGCAACATCTCATTACACGACCTCGTCTTCGACAGGCATATGAAAATGTGACTTTTAATAATTTCTTGATTTTGGGGTCACAGTGACCTTGACCTTTGACATTGACCTCAATTTTGGTACACAACACATCGTCTTCCCTCAATCTATCAATGCACACAAAAAATCATGATTTTTAATGATTTCCTGATTTTGGGGTCACAGTGACCTTGACCTTTGACCTTGCCTAAATTTTGGTACATGACA
>JAVTVY010054417.1:0-31816 GCA_036873755.1 Hanleya hanleyi | reverse complement strand
AGTTGGTAAAACACTGTCTCATTGCTGTACTCATTCGTCTCGTCTTCCGATTTTATGACTCACGAAAGATGGACCCAGCGACCCTTTTATCGTAGATGTTCACGTGGGCACATTGAAATGAGAATGTTCACGTGGACACATTGAAATGAGAATGAGGTGAACTCATGAATTGGAATACATGAACCGAATTGATGTGATTATATAACCCTGAGAAACACGCGAAATACGATTTCCCTGGTGTGCGAATATCATTATCGGTCAACACATATTACTAATGCGATGAAGCATGCTGTCTACATGGATGTTGAATATTTACCTATATCCGGCATAACTTCATGACCCTCAAAACCCCAATAATGCGTGCCCGTTCTTCCAAACCCAGTCTGAACCTAAAATGTAAAATATGATATTAGAGCATATACATTATTTTCAAAATGGTCAATTTGTTGTGTAACTTATCCTGAGATTCAACTACTATAGTATCTGGACCTTGAATAAAACTCGAGGAAATGCGCATATCTTACCTCGTCGGCTATACAGACACCTCCTCTAGCTTTAACCATCTCAAACGTTTTCTTCAGATAGTCTTTGGGAAATTGAACACTTCCACCGACGCCCTACAACAGTAATTTTCGAATGTAAATACATTTACTCTATCCAACAGTGAGTCCGTCAAAAAAAAATAAAAAAAAATAAAAATAAAATAAAATAAATAAGTAAATGAGAAAAAAAAACAAAATAAAATATTAATAAATAAAAATATCTTGTAACATTTTGGCCGCGATTGAAATCCTGATTGAATTGGGTTAAAATGGAGTCCTTTACTGAAGCTCAGAACCTGATTTTAAGCTTCGACATACTCCACATTATTTGAATTCAACAAACAAAGAATGAGGGCTTCAAATATTGACTACGACGTCATATTTACAGCTGCTCACCGTCACGGTGGTTGTCAGATATTGAAGCGATAGCATCTACAAGCGTATGGAGGCGTATAGTACGTTCATAAAGTGAGACCGCGGTTCGTAATTCGCAGTTCGTTATTTGAGGGGACCAGCAATTATTTCTTCAGATATGGAAATCTGTAATTGTTTAGCCACCGTCACGAGATGGTGGGCTGTTCAAATCGCTTCTCGTCCGTGGTCCTTCGTCCGTGGTCCGTCGTCCGTCAGTCAGTCGTCCGACAGTAAACAATTCTTGTTATCGCGATTTCTCAGGAACTACTTCATGGATCTTTCTGAAATTTGGCACACAGGTTCCCCTTGGGGTCTAGTTGTGCAACACGCCTTTTTGTGGTCCGATTCGAAAATCCAATATGGCCACCAGGCAGCCATCTTGGATTCCCCCATGAAACTTTGTTATCGTGATTTCTCAGGACGTAGTGCATGGATCTTTCTCAAATTTGGTACACAGCTTCCCCTTGGGTCTAGTTGTGCAAAATACCTTTTCTGGTGCGATTCGAAAATCCAATATGGCCACCAGGCAGCCATGTTGGATTTCCCCATGAAACTTTGTTATCGTGATTTCTCAGGCAGTAATGCATGGATCTTTCCAAAATTTGGTACACAGCTTCCCCTTGGGGTCTAGTTCTGCAAGACACCTTTTTCGGTCCGATTCGAAAATCCAATATGGCCACCATGCGGCCATCTTAGATTTCCCCATGAAACAATTGTTATCGTGATTTCTCAGGAAGTACTGCATGGATCTTTCTCAAATTTGGTACACAGGTTTCCCTTGTGGTTCAGTTGTGCAAAATACCTTTTCTGGTCCGATTCCAAAATCCAATATGGCCACCAGGCGGCCATTTTAAATTTCTCCATGAAATTTTGTTATCGTGAATTCTCAGGAACTACTGCAAGGATCTTTGTCAAATTTGATACATAGGTTTCCCTTGTGGTCTAATGGTGCAGGATACCTTTTCTGGTCCGATTCCAAAATCCAATATGGCCACCAGGCGGCTATCTTGGATTTCCCCATGAAACATTGTTATCGTGATTTCTCAGGAAGTACTGCATGGATCTTTCTCAAATTTGGTACACAGGTTCCCCTTGGTGTCTAGTTGTGCACGATACCTTTAGTGGTCCGATTCCAAAAGGCAATATGTCCTCGAGGCGGCCATTTTGGATTTCCCATTGAAACATTGTTATCGTGATTCCTCAGGAAGTACTGCATGGATCTTTCTCAAATTTGGTACACAGGTTCCCCCTGGGGTCTAGTTGTGCAAGACAACTTTTTCGGTCCGATTCGAAAATCCAATATGGCCACAACTTGGATTTCCCCATGAAACTTTATCGAGATTTCTCAGGAAGTACTGCATGGATCTTTCTCAAATTTGGTACACAGGTTCCCCTTGGGATCCAGTTGTGCAAGATACCATTTTTGGTCCGATTCGAAAGTACAATATGGCCGCCAGGCGGCCAGCTTGAGTTTCCGCTTGAAAAATTCTTATCGTGAATTCTCAGGAACTGCTTCATGGGTCTCTCTATGAAATATTTACACACGTCCCACATGGGACCTAGCTGTGCAAGATACCTTTTTCGGTCCGATTCGAAAATCCAAGTTACGCTTCAAATTAATATGGTATTCCTGAGTTGTGACGTTGCATCACAAGAGTCGTCGGCGGATCATACGGTGGGGCATATTCTATAAATTGACTATTTAGAATATCCATACCTTCATCTTCTATATCAAGGAGTTCAAATGATTCCAAATAAAAACGTATTTATTCAAATTTTAAATCAGTTTACTTTAGTCCATGCCGTTGCAAATGAACTGCCCCACCGTTTCGTCTGCTGACAGGTCGGCTACACGAAGGGACGTCACTATTGTGACACAACGTCACAACTCGACAGCTGTAGACTACTGCGTGTTTTGATCCAAGGGATTCTGACACTTTCAAAGTTTCAACATTACTGCATGGACCGGAACCCTTCAGTATTAAGTTTTGCACCATTTTAATATTTTCGAGCATTGTATCTTAAAAGAGATATCTCAAACTAGCCAAGTAAACAGAACAGAATTAGCATTCGCTCCTAATTATAAAATCTTAAGTATGTTTCATAGCTCATGCCAAAGTGTCAGAGATTTGTCTTCCTTTCCAGTACCCAATGATGACACGTGCAACCGACAACTGACAACCGACATCAAGTACAGTTTCTGGAAATCTTGAAACTCCTGAAACTTAGAAAGATAATGTCTTGGTGTTTTCCAGTGTCCCTTTTTCGATCTTTTTCGCTCAAATTCGAAATTCTGCAAACAAAATTACAAATCAATCATTTGTTCTTGTAATAATGGACAAAGAGATCCTATTGTCACTAGCTTACAATTATCGGACAATGGCGAGCGCCAAGATCCTTCAGGATCTCTCGTTTATTTATGAGTACCATGAATTCCAA
Source organism: Hanleya hanleyi (assembly GCA_036873755.1). Taxonomy (NCBI): domain Eukaryota; kingdom Metazoa; phylum Mollusca; class Polyplacophora; order Lepidopleurida; family Hanleyidae; genus Hanleya; species Hanleya hanleyi. Next base: position 28,421 of record JAVTVY010054417.1, on the reverse strand, counting down.
ACTCTGCATAGCAAGAGAGAATGTCATGACTCTATATCTTTGCATATTCATATCCTAAATCTGACGCTAGGGGCGCTGCTATGAGTCGCTGAATGACTGGTCCCCGCGAATAACGAACTGCGAACCGCGGTCTAACTTTATGAACGTTGGATAGTAAGGAAAATGCAGATCAGATTCATTTATTTGCTGCGGTATAATTCCAGGATATGAAGAAATTAGTACCACTTACCTGTATTGCCTCTGCGAAAAAGCCTCCAATCCGTCCTTTGGGCATTGAAAACCGGAGAACATCTTCGAACTGATCGACATACATATCACAGGACTTGCACTGTCCCTCCAAACAGTCACATGACCGGTCCGTCTAGAAGTACACAGTTCCAAATTCGTTCCGATTTAAGCAGGTGCTGAATACACGTAGTTTGAAAGCATGCAATTTCCAATTCATTGTCCTAATATGAAGTGAACTTGAGTAAATAAACTAAAATGATATCTATGGGTGGAAAAGGTTTGTACACAATGAAGATTGAGCATGGTATGCCAGTCAAACAAGGAACCCAGAGAAGAAATCCGCATAGGTATCTCACTAATACTGTTCTCACTAATACTGTTCTTAAGGATGTCCGCTGGTGGTAAATCAAAGTAATTAACTTTTTGAATAATGTGTGTTGTTGCATTCATAATTGTGTATTATGAGGAAAAACAAAGAAAAAAATATAGGTTGGTGTGCATTTTTTAGCTGTAGGCAACGTTAAGTGGACTGACCCATGCTCAATTTGATAACCCAGAAAGCATAGGGAATAGCCCTAGTTTTTAAGCATTTTCATGAAAAATTCATATAAATAGTATTTAACTTTTTCTTATATTCTAACTGTTTGCAGATAATCATAATGTCTATCAAAACTTAGCAAATTGGATGGATGTTGGTGTGCAAAATTCTCGGCTAGATGGCTTTTAAAGGAAATCCCCATCTCTTAACCTAGGGGAGGGAGATAACCCAATAGAAAAACAGGCAAAATGGCTGCCGAAGTCAAAAACCACCAGCGGACATCCTTAAGTTCCCACCATGTTGCGGTTAGCATGCGCAGATGATTGTTTCCGGTGTAGCAGTGTATCCTCATTAAGAACTCGGAGTTATAAATAGCATTCAAATACCATGCGCTCAACCCACGACCGAGTTCTGAAGTAGAATGTTGCTTTGGCTTGCTAACAGGAATGTAGAGCGTGCTAGAGTTGCCAAGTATTGTTTTCTACCTTAAGACTTTGTGTTCAAATGGACATTTGTACCTCGGCAGAAGCTACTTTTAAAAAAAATTTGTAACAACATGAATATTTCATGCTGTGATGTCTTTTTCAATAGTTATTTCCCGACAAAAAAAATCGTTCGAAATAGAGAATTCTCTACCCATACATTATATATTGCAGACAATGTGTAAAAAAACCCACGTGTCCATATGAACAAATATGCCCCGCCATTAATGTTGTTCCGGCCTTGTGGCCTTAATGACCTCGACATCAACTCTTTGACCTCGAAATTAGTAGGGTTTTTAACCTTAAGGCATACGGAATGGAAGTTTGGTCACAAATTGTCTGCCATTGTGTGAACAATCTCACAACAAGGTATACGGGACAATTCAAAGGTTTACATAAACATGAAATAGGGTATATGGGTAATCTATAGAGTCTATCCGGAAGGCAAATCACGGAAATTGTATCCTAGTTAACCAGTGAAGCTTACCTGTATTGGGGAATCTCGGCATCGTGATCCGCCCCAAGGTCCTCTGTATGGGTCAGGATTGATAGTCTATAACGAGTCGTGACCAGTGATCATTACATCTGGGGTAAACTGCATTTTAAATGTTATCAATCTATTTGTCTTATGCTGGTATCATGAAACAGCATTATCATGTCTACAACTGACACCACATTTTACAATAACCGTAGAGGCTTTGACCGATTAAGTAATTAATGCCAACACTGTCTGTAGATGTAATTCGTTGTCTTTAAGTCTCGTAGATATTTCAGTTTTCGTGGAGCACATCAATCTATCCAATCTAATTAAAATCATATCCTATAAGCTCCCTGTTTGGATATGTCGCCTGTGAGATCTAACCGGCTTGCACTAACGTGAGTGTTGACCAATCCCGAGAAATCGTCGTAGTGTTTTGAATGAAACATAATGGTAGGGGCTTTTTATTTGGCTCAACCAAACCAGGCGCCACGCTGTTGGGGTATCTTCTGATGTTGCCGCTCTCTCGCCAGATTGGCACCGTAATGTGGGATAGAAATATGGACTGGCTCTTGGGTTAAAGTGGATACGATGACCCTATCCTTCCTCCACGTCTGCCAGTAAAGTAGTTAAAATGCGGCCGGGGTCATCAGACTATTAAATATTCATGACCTGGGCACAGTGAACACAACATTCAATTGAAATCTGTAAGATCCTACATGGCGACTTGTACGATTGAGTGCATTGACAGGATATTTATATATTAACATCTCAATCTTTCATACCTGGTGAATCCCGAATCCTGTGGGAACGTTATACCGCCACGTGTTCAGAGCTGTAAGCCCCATGAGATGAGGACTGGCCCCGTGGTAGGCATTCCTAACGAAAAGTACATAACATCGTCAACTGTGTCGCTTTGTATTATTTGAAACGTATCCCCAGAAAATAAGGTACTATTGCCGAAATATGAAAGAATAACGATATGCTTATTTCACACTTACGGTAGTCTCCAGGCAACATGTTTGGTGTGTTAGGGTTTTATTCTGGTGTAAAAAGAAATCGAGTTTTCTTGAAATGCCAGTTCGCTTGCTATCCTTTAACTTAGGTTGAACCAAGTTTCTCAACAAGCGCTAGTTTGGAATGATTGTCCTTCATATAGAAAGACATTATTGAGAAGGATAAATTTCCCCAATCTAATTAATATTAAATCCTATCTGCTCCCCCATTTGGATATGTTGCTATGGTAGCGACATGTACGATTGGGGAGCATTGATGGGATATTAATTTATTAAGATTGAAATTTCCCGGACTGGGTTCATTTCACATCTGTCAAAATGGCATACCGCATGAACGAAAACTAGTTCACAAACCAGTGAATTAACAATGATTGGCAATTCCATGAAGAACAACTAAAATTCATATTTAGTATTTGAAATAACTTGGGTGTAACTCAAAATTTATGTTGAAATTGTGATCGAATAGGTAAATGTATGGCACCTTGAACACGAAGAAAACATTCATTAAATGGGTTCATCATAGCTGGCCATAAGATTTGGATATCTGAGCTCAATACATTCGCGAGTGCTCGGTCGATTCCGTCTAAGTTATCTGACCTCGCGCATTAATGGTGTAGGGATTTTACAGCTATCCACTGTAAATCGTGATCCGCTGGACGTGTGGTACCGTAGAGCACACATTGTAGGATGTGTGTCCGCTAAAATACATGTGGTCCTCGTTGTATTTCTCCCTTATCAAGAGATACAACATATATCTAAATGAATTGAATATTCCCTCGATTCTGCCCCCGAATCATCTCGTCTACTTTGAGGTATTTGTCCTGGCTTTTCATCTCAAGCCGATCTCCATGGCAACGGAAGACATGCGCTGCTCGGAGTTTCTCTCCAACGAACACCGAGTTAATATGGAGAGGAATTCACTGGCTATCGTTATGGTGGTAGACCCCGCCCCCGCCCTGTGATATTTAACACTGTCGGTAGTCCCATAGTTTACATTTCGATACGAGCTCTGAAAAGGTATATCACAATGTTTATCAGAATAGGATCTACCTGGTTGAAATAATCTCGAAGACTCCCGTATGCAACCTGGCCAAGTGAATCGCCATGTCATTGGCTTCCGAGCCACTATTGGCAAACATCACAACCTACAACGACCACAAATGAGCAAAATATTGAAAGAACATACACCAAACCAATAATGGTTCATTCACCATACAATGAGTGCAATTGGGTACAAGTTTGGGTACAATAATGTGTCTACACTCAGAGAAGCTGAACAATAAACACAAATTATACATAAGAACACAAGCTAGTTATAATCATAAGTTAGTTATACATATGCACAGAATCTGATTTCCAATAATGTCGGCAAGACATGAGGGTAGTTTCAATTGTTAAATCTCTATTACTGACCAGGATCCTCTTTTCAAATGACTTTTTTCGATTAGATCACATACGGACCTATTAACTTTCAGCTGACATGGATGATCCCACACTACCTTGAGATTTCCCGGCATCTTGGCAGCCAGTTTCTCCGCGTATACATGTATATTAGGGTGAAGGTAAATGTTGGTGGTATGCCATAATCTCTTCATCTGTTCCTCTGCCGCTTTGACCACCTTCCTGAAAGGAATGATTTCGGATAGGCTCCATATACCCTCTTCAGCATCATCACTTGTCCGTAATCAGCCTCCCATTATCTCAAAGGTTAAACTTATTACAGACTATGTAGGTATAAAGGAACTAAAAATCTTATGTGCCCGTGTGCAAAAGTTTTCCAAAGAGATCTTAGGATAAAAGCATAACCTGATTCGGGATTGGTCAATAAGCGGAGACCAGCCTGCTAGTTAGAAAATAGGGGATGAATTCGTAAATGATATTTGAAAATGTCACAAATCTCTCTTCTCTATTTTCAAAGTTCTGTTGATATTTCTCCAAACCCTTTTTCGATTATCACTCTGTGCGGATTTGTTTAAAGATGGCCGCGCCCTTGAAAATTTGAGTTTCACAAATATTTGCTTCTCAAAAATATTATTACCTGGATTTTATTGGCATAAGATAATGTATTCTACTCTGCGAACATCAGGTTGATCGGCTGCGTTGACTTCGTAACGCATACATAATCTTGTCATTCCGAGACAGATAGGCGGTGCGTGCGAAAGCCATGCCCCTCCCTCCTCCCTTGCATATCGCTCTGGATGTGATTGGTTATTGTTCTAGGGCCAGAGTGCGCCACGTAGCGCGCTTCATGGCGAATGGAGGGAATAAATGGTATAGTTAAGGGATCGTGGCGTAAAAGCCAGACAGTTTATTTCGCGCGATACACATCTTCCAGGTACCTTATCTATTGGTTGCAAAGCTACAACTAAGGCATGGAGCATATGAATACGGTCGGCAACGTAGAATAAATATATTCGCACAGCACAGGTAATGTTTCATTTTTGATTACCCACGCCCGAGACCTCAACTGAATGTAGTTCCTCTCTAACCGGAGTTTTTTCTTTTCAAACCGTTACGTATTGAAATGATAATTGGTAACATACAGGTCAGACCCGACTTTCAGTAGCCAGTCGTCACCAACGAAGACTTACTCCGCCAATAATGGATTAACTTTCTGCATTTAAACATAAGTTACGTTTCTCAGAAGCAAAAAAAGGCGTTGGTCAAGTTTTCAATGAGCATAGTGATGCTCTTTACGTTTTTGTGGTTCAGATGCAATATCCCAATGGATTGTAGTATCCCGGGGTATCTGTTTAGGTATATCACGAACAGTTCATTAGACACGCTCTCTAAAAATCATTTTATAAATGGCATATATGAACGTATAAAATGGGGGGCTTGCACAATAAGACTAGAAGATAAACAAGGATTTTCAGTTAATTAGTCAACTGGGCCAAACTAGACAAACCGGAAGTGGCAATCGTAGAATATGATTGAATAATTGGTACTGTGCAAGTCTCCCATAATGCATTGCAATTCACGATTATGTTGATATGTCCTGTTTTGTAATCTCAGATTTGATGCGGAAATCCAACCCAACACGTTCCAGCTGCTAGTATATCGTTCCATTGAAACATTGTTTGGTGATATTTGTATGGGACATGGGTAGTATATAAGAGATATGGTTTGATTTGGTTGGTTGGTTGGTTGGTTGGCTAAAACGAACACAATGATATGTTCATCAACTTACGGGTGGCAATGGCCGACGCTGACGGTGACGATACCCCCAAAGAGATCCAGGTAGCGCCTGCCGTGGACGTCATATAGCCATTGCATGTGACCTTGATATATCATAACGGGTTTCTTGTAGTATGTCACCATGGGAAACAGGTGCTTCTTTCTTATTTCTGAAGCCTTCTCGTAGCTCGGACCCTGTAAGTGAGAAAATGAGAGAAAAAAAGAAAGAAACCCAACAATTTGTTACTCTCTTAAGTATGAACACCGCAAAATGTAGTAAGTATCAATAATATATATACGTAAAATGCTCAACAAAAGATTTCAATCAGCACGGATAACATGACATAAGTACAACAGACTCCCACAATATGACAAGCAAGCAATATATACAGAAGAAATGACACACTTCAAGAACCTGCATCCTTTGTGAAATTTAGACCATTCGAACTGAATAAGCACACAAAATCACCAATAATATCCCATGTTGAAGCCCAAATTTAAACGTTTAAAAGATAGAGCACTTTACAGGTAGAAGGAACAACATGAAAATTGCAATACCTGATATTTTTCTGGTATGAAGTCACATGGAGGCATTTCGGGTTGACTGGAACTAGCTGGTTTTGTCTGGGTAGCTGATCGAAAAAAGAATCGGTAGATTGAAATGATTTACGGCGATGCAGCGAGCCTTGTCAGTCATTGATAAATCTTTAACCCTATCTGGCCTGGGCTTTTTGGGACCTGTCCAAGCCTGGCGGGAGCCCTTTCGAACCGCTCCCCTCCCCCACCCTAATTATTTTTCTTACTCCTTGAGCTAGGGCACTGAAACTAACCACACTATACCCATGGGTCAAGCTCTACCAGGAAGTGTAAACAAATCCAAGACGGCCGCTTAGATGACGTCACAGTGACTCGCGTCATTTTTATTCATGTAATTTCTCGGCAAAAACTGCATGACAAATTAGTAAATATTAATCTCATATGAAATAAAATAGTTTTCGCCCACTTTTCTTCGCAGTGAGGCAGAAATTTTGAAGAAAAATGACGATCACGTTTCTGGTACCCCACCTGGCCGCCATATTGAATTTATCCATGATCCTTTGCTCAGGGGGTTATGCACGTAGGCTCAAAATGACCTCATTATGATAAAGTCACAGAGTATCAGCTCTCAATTATTCGGAAATACCTGCACTATCAACAAATATTTTAGGAATACAATCCCCATAATATTATCTTTAGCCAAATGTCTTACATCATATATTTCCAAGCTCTACCAGAAAATAGGCGAATCCAAGTAGCTCACACACACACATCTATACCTGTGGGAAAGCATCCACAACAATAGCTGAAATAGGGAAGAGGGAAAGACAGAGGAGAACATATACACGTCTTTGTCAATGGATGTCGTGGACTGATTTTAAAAGGCTGAAAACAGTTAATGTTTATAGTCTGCAACCTGCATCTTACAAGGGAGGTAGCTCTACCGGGGTTTAATAACGGAGACAAAGAAGAAACAAAGTTACTGCACCATGGGTTCGATTTATTTATTTTACCTTCAAGTGTTATGTTTTAAATTTAAGTCCATACAGAATAAACAATATGAAGGTATGAATCAGTAGCATTTGCCTTGTTTGGTCATGAACATGTTCCCGAGATTCATAAAATTCTTTTGATATATGGAAAACGAATGGATTCTGTAGTTTGGGTAGTATCTAAGCGAGACACAAAACGTTGGCATTTACGCAACAGTTATCTAAGAAATTATAGTAAAGTGTTCCCTACGGTATCCGTCGGTGAAAGTTTCACACCAATGACATTCCCGAGATATAGACATTCTTCCGGTTTGCATAGGTCACTTTGGTATCGCAGATATGTTCAGATTAACGCCCTTTAAACATATTCATTAGTGCAAATCATACATACTATCGCGATATATAGACTTCAGTTTTTACCTCCAGTTTGTCTGTTATTGATTTCAAAACACGGCCATTTTATTCATAACTTCTGCTCAAAAACTACTGACCTCGTTTGATGATCTCGGGGGCACGGAGTCATGGTCAAATGCTTGTGGAGCAAAAAATCAGGAAAAGAGAAAACCTACCTGGTTAGACCCAATGTACTACTGATCTGTATCAGAGTTGTATTTCAGAACACCTACAGATATTGTATATCGCTGGAACACATCGATATGTACGTGCATTTTTCTCTACACAATGAGGTCTATCTCTGGCATAAAGTCGTTATACAGGGCAGGTAAAATAAATTAGTCGTATGCGCTTATATGAAACAAGAGTTCGTGGTGTACAAAATACGCCCGCGCATCACGTTATCCAAGATAAATGCCATGCTATTGCGAAAATGTGGCATCACATTCTCGATATGATGTGTTAGTGGGTGTCACAGCAACCGCAGGCAAGATATTAAGTATACATGAACTACACGGATTTGTTACGTTTACATAAGAAAAACTCCTTTGCGCGTGACGATAACAAAGCTACTTTTCTTCAATCTGAAACCAACAAAGTCAGGTTGAATTGTTCTTCAAGTTTACATACTGGAATATCAACCTGAAAAAAAAATGCGATGTTCAAATACATAACCAGAGCCCAATTGACACTATGGGCCATGTCATTTAGAAATAAATAGACGAGTCTTTCGTGTTTTCTGTGTTTCAGTGAGTTGTTGTTGGTCAGCGACCTTGACCATGGCAGTTTGACCTCAATCTTGCTGCCCGATGTTACGCCTCCCATAATGCATCAACTTACATGTACAAACATATTGAGATTTTCAAATATTTCCTGATTATTGATTCACAGTGACCTTGCCATTTCGATATCATTAGGTTTCTTGTGTTGTTGAACTTGAGGTATTCCAGCAGTTCGATGGTCATCCACATCCCTGGACTGGAATGTTTTCAATAATTTCTTGACTTGCGGGTCAGACCGTTTGACATTTCAGATACGGTACCTGACCTCGTTCCCCACTAACGTCAGGTCATTTAATGATTTGCTGATTTTGGGGTCACAGTGACCTTGACCAATTGACATTGATTTTGATACCATATATGGCATATTGTCTCCCACTATCGTATCCTCTCACCAAACACAGTAGCTTTTTCCGATTTTCTGATGTTTGCCTCACCTTTGACCTCAATTTTGCTATGCAACACTTTCTATTCCCCTCATATATCCACTCACAAAACTTGATTTTATGAGGGTCACAGTGGCCTTGAACTATTGACCTCAATTTTCGTACGCGACATCTACATGACCCCATAGCAATCCTGGTGAATTTAAGATAAATCTGTCAGTTTCAAACAGGTATGGAAGTAAATAACGAAAGTCGGGAGGAGAAAGTGCTTTCTAGTGGGCTCTGCCAGCTATAGCGGACATAGCCCAAAAATGGATTTATGGTTCATACAGATGTTCTCCCTGGCCGTTTGGACCAGTAACAATTAACTTGTCCTTTTAAGCTGATTTCCGTCAGCCTCTATATAAGTGAACTGAATATCTGGCAATCAATAAAACATGTCGAGCTGAAACTCCAGTATAGACAATTTATTTAAGCTGTCGTGAAATCATATTAATGAATAATAAATATTCGACAAAAAGACTTGTTAACTTTGGCAATTTGTGGTACATTATAGGAGAGAAAATTTCGATATTATTTGACAAGTACGAAAAAGAATGTCCATTTATCAAGATTATCTAGTTATCCAGGTTTGAGAGAATGTTATCCTTACCAGCTATGGGAACATGGCATTTGGCCAGCAAATTGATATGATAATCTTGAAAATTAATGCAAACTTGCCACGGTGATTATGAAAGTTCATGTTTCACTACCACTTTTTTTTTCTGGCAATATCTGTAGTCAACGGTGTGATCACAAATGAATTTAATCGTATTTTTTTTACGTGCATAGGCCTACCAGTAATACATCATTACAGCTTGCATAATTTACATGTTAGTTTTAGCTGGCTATTATTCGTTCAGTCCAAGATATTCTAACTTTTCCTACTGACAGCAAACAGATTATAGCAACGATTGTCCCCCGTTCCGATTTGGCGTTAACCCCTACCTAGTACCCCAGAAATATAGGACTGTGGCTGTGACAATTATGCGACATAACTGTATTGGGTAACGCCCCTGCACGGAGATGTCAACAGAGGACGAATTAGATACGTGTATATAATACCATGGTCATAGACCAATAACCAATAATCTCTATTGCATGCTGTTACATACCTGTGGCAAACGAACGATTCAATATCGCCCTTGTGCTTAGTCGTAAAGCCATTATGATGGACGTCAACAATCCGGACCGTGTCAGGCTTATTTTGCAGGCAGTTATGGCCAACTCAGCGGTGTTTACATGAGGCCTATGTCAGCATTGATCCTTCAACACAGCTTTCTCAGAGGACAGTATACCACCGATGACCTACAAACACAGTTCTGAACCGTCTACGTGGAAGACAACTGGCTAACATAATTTTTAAGGGTCCGGCATGTTGCTGTTTCATAATAGGATTAACAGTTTGAGTTGTTCCCACACTTCAGAATCTGGCGTCAGATCCGACATTCAATATGCAGCCGTCGTCCATAAAAGAATTTCAGAAGCTTTATATATTTTGAAATGAAGAATAAAATCACAGCAGTCTGAAACTACACACAGACACACACACAAGTTCAGGGAGCTCGACGTTCATTCCTGGTATCCGGTATTGACATAATATCATCGGCAAAACTGACAAATAATGACCATCGTACTAAATCGTGTAATAGGATAGAATCTCTTATTTGGTGTATTCTGCTTGAGCATTGTAAAGTCATACATCGAAATGTTTCTTGTCCCATAGAGAATCCCAACATAACATGTTTGACATGCTGGTATATCTACATAAAAAAAATACTAAAACAAGTGTTCTTAGGACTGCCAGCAGAAGTTCATAAATATAAAACACACAATAATGAAAAGCAGCTAAGAAATTCTGTATAGTGTGTGCTACAACAAAGACTATGTTAGATATGAAAATTGTTTTGGGAAGTATTTTTAAATAATATTTTTCTTTATCAGTAATTGTCTCCGTCTAGACATTTTGTGTGAACTGAGCCTACCTGCCATGTAGATCTAGTCATAGATGTGTGTCAATTGGCAATAAATTATGCAGCTTCATTTAAGACACGATTATAACTAGCTAAATAATATATAGCCCTCAAGAGTATGAGGGCTATAGGTCGGCCCCAGTCACCTCCAGCGAGGGTTTTAGATAATTTTATTACGAATCACCCACCTCTGAAACTGACGTACATCTAATCTCTATCCCCTCCTGCCCACTATTTTAAAATCTTGAGCACTATTGTGAAATAGTAACGAATATATCGCCGTCTGAATTTTCCAGTCGAATTCCACTTTAAATGCGCCATGTTAACCATATACAGTGACGTCACCAACATGGCGGCGCAAGAGTTCGAAGTTCACGACTGGAAAATTCAGACGGCGATATATGCGTCACTATTTCACAATAGTGCTCAAGATTTTAAAATAGTGGGCAGGAGGGAATAGAGATTAGATGTACGGCAGTTTCAGAGGTGGGTGATTCGTAATAAAATTATCTAAAACCCTCGCTGGAGGTGACTGGGGCCGACCTATAGCCCTCATACTCTTGAGGGCTATATATTATTTAGCTAGATTATAACAGGATGTGAATGAATGGATCACAATAGGCAGTTGAACAGAGAGAATCCAGGGCATTTCCCTCACTGACTGCACAAACTGGTTTAGATGTATTAACTTTTCAGACTAATACAGGTTGGTGACAGGGTGTGATGCCCACCAGTTGGATAAGGCGACACAGTTCTGGACTGCCCTCCATATTGGCCGACACGAATTATCTTTGGCAAAGGCAATTATGTTGACATTGTAATATTTCAAGGCCAAGAATATTTCCAATGAAATTTTGTTTTCTAACATGTCTGTGTTGTAGCAAAGACAATATAGTTGTGTTAATGTACTTTTCAATAGTGTGTGTTTATTCTGCTGTGTGAACTTTGTTTTTGTTGATTTTTAGTATCGAGCTTTAGCTGCGGAAAGCTCGATATAGGTGCCACAATGATGTCCGTCTGTCTATCTGTCTGTCTGTCTATCTGCAGGTCAAAGTGAATGTTAAAGTTTTGAACTTTTTTTACCTGTCCTCAGCTTCTTGACTCAACCCTATTTCTCCCGAACACAGACCCGTTCGACCCCCGGACCCTCATGTATTCCAGATGCTCGACAAGGCTTTGGTGTAAGACCTCCTATTGAAAAGGTAACATCCTGGACAAAAGACTGACAATACAACTTGCAGCAGATGCTCACATCAGGCTACATTTAGTCAACCCATCCACGACCCTCGAGAGCATACCCCCATCCCCGGGGCAAAAATGTTAAAGTTTTGGAATAAACTAGGCTTCGCCCGATCCAAATTATACCCTCATATATTCCGAGAGCTTAGATAATAATACACGTATTCAACCCATCCCGAATATCTCCGGGAGCATGTCTCCACCCCTGTCCCACCCTCTATATCCTAAACTAGGCTTTGCCCGAGCCCATACCCTCATATCATGTTACACTTAATGAACCCATCCACTACCTTCGAGGAACATGTCCCCACCCCCGGGGCACCGAGATCTACCCTCTATCTTCTAAACAAAGCTTCGCCTGATTCCATACCATCATATATTCCAGGTGCTTACATCATCCTACACTAACTCAACCCATCCACTACCACCCCCCCCCCCTCCCTTCCCGAGCATGTCCCCACCCCCAGGGTACGGAGCCCAACCCTCTGTCTTCTAAACTAAACTCCGCCCGACCTCATAACCTGATATGTTTTGGAAGCTTACATCATGCTACACTTATTCAATGCATTGTCCGACCCCATATCCTCCTATTTCAATTTCTAATTGTATATCTGTTATATGCGATCAGGTGGCTTAGGGTTATTTTTCGACATTACCGTTACAGGCCGGATAAAAACGTCATATTTTGCATGATGCTTCCTTAAGGGCTACTGATAAGTTTCAGCCTAGGAGCCCTCTTGACTTTCCTTTAGAATTCATACGAAACACAAAAATCCAAGATGGCCGCCACAGATGATAAAAAAATCGATTTTCTCGCGTTCTGTGTGTCTAAGGAAGGCCAAATTGCTATCAAATTATGGTTTACTGAGGTGATTGAATCCGATTTGTTACAAATATACACATTACCTATAGCTAATATTACCAGCAACTGAACCCTACTCAGAATCGGGGTATTTTGAGTCTATTAATTTCATTCTTGGGAGGAGGGGTGTTCGCTACCTATCTATTTTCATTACTCTCCGGGCTAGAGGACTGAAACTTTCTATACTATATACTTTGGCCAACGTCTACCATAAAATGCTTTAAAAAAATCACGATTACCATCATGATGACGTCACGGTGACGTCATCTGGTCGGAAGACATTTTTCTGCCGATGTTATTTTCAACGATTTTTCTCTTAAAATACCAGTGCGATGGAGAATGATTATTTAGGCTAAATAAATTAGTTTTATGCACTTGTGGGCAAGAAATGTAATAACTAATGGACGGAAAACAATGACAAATGCTATTTTCAGAGGGCACCTCATTGCAACCCTTTTGAATTTAGCCATGATCCTTACACTCAGATGTAGACGACCGACTAAGGACGCCAAATGTAACTTTTGATGGCATTGTTTGTTAAAATGGGTACCCATGCTAAAGTAGTTCTTTGTGCGGTAGGGTTCAAGGTGGAAGGGAATAATATACTATGGAATATTATATTGGGCTAATTTTTAGCCCATTTCCATAATTCTAGTGATTAACCATCATGCGTTAATTCAAAATGGCGATCATGTGAGGTTATCCGTCAGTCACGCCTCTACAGTTTGTTCATATAATATGCATTATTCTCAGATCATTGTGAAAATTTGTTAACATCAGTGAATCTCACATCAAAGTTTAACTCCTTACACCTATTTAGAATCTGTTTGCACAATTTTCAGCGCAAAGTATGATTTAATTCAAAATAGCGAACCTGGGGTATTCTTAAAATCACACTTTTTCATTTTGCTCGAGTAGTTCAAAGCATTATTCTTAGCTCACTGGGCAAATTTATCAAAACCGAGGGTTCTGTCCGTTTTGAATCTATTTACATTATGATCCATATTTGATGTTGAAATTCAGAATGGCGGTCATACACCCTTAAAACGCTATAATGTTAGATTTAACATCTAAAGTGTTGGAGGAGGGAAAGCATTTAGAAAGTGTTGTATTTATCACATAAGTGTTAAATGCAACATTTTAAGCTGTTGTATCCAACACTTAAAAGTGGTGAATACAACACATAAAAGTGGTGAATACAACACTTTCTAAGTGCTTTCCCTCCTTCCACACTTTAGATGTTAAATATAACATTAGCGTTTTAAGAGTGTATTCTGTCATCTGATAATCAGACGTTGCTCGTATAGTTCAAGCCATTTTTCTTTTTTTATCAAAATCAGGAGATCTCTGACTACAGTGGAATATGTTGCACCCATTTCGAATCTATTTACATATATCTAAGATTACGAATTGATGGTCAAATTCAAAATGTTGGCCATATAGGGTCATCTGAAAATCACTCGTTTTCATGTTTTCATGCGTATAGTTCATTGCAATATTCTTAGCTCATTTTTCAAATGTATCAAACCCGAGAGATCTCTGAACATGGCCTGACATATTACGCCCATATTGAATCTATTTACATATGCCTGAGATCAAGATTTTATGGTGAAATTCAAAATGGCGGCCATCTGGGGTCATTTGAAATCACACTTTTTCATGTTGCTCTTATAGTTCAAAGCATTATTCTTAGCTCATTGTGCAAATTTATCAAAACCGATGGATCTCTAAGCATAGCCTAACATCTTACGCCCCGTTTGAATCTATTCATATATCCCGAAGATCAGATTATGATGGCCAAATTCAAAATGGCAGCCATGTGGGGTCATCTGAAAATCCTACTTTTTCATGTTGCTCATATTGATCAAGGCATTGTTCTTGATCTCACGTCATAGCCAAATACTTTGTGCTCATTTTTAATCTAATTGGCATAATCTTCAGCTGAGAATACAATTGTTCAAAATGATGACCACGTGGGTTCATCTGGGACTCATATTTTCATTTTGCTTGTATAATTCAAGGTATTGTGTTTACATGGAGTTGAAAGTAACAATTTCTCAAAGCCAAGTCTATTCACAATACAGATCGATCTGTCTATTTATGGACCTAGTTTGGCTCTATTCCTAAAATCATCAGCTAGAAAAATAATCCAGGAATTCAAGATTGCAGACATATAGGGTCATCCGAAACTCTTGCTCAATTTAGTCAATGTTATTCGTCAGCGATTATTTTTAGCTCGAAGCAGATATTGCTACAACTGAGCTGTTTCACACTATAGTTGGTCATTTTACGTCAATGACGGCTAAAACGTCCATTCAAATGCCCCGTTTGTACTATTCTCTGTATGCGCATGCGCAGATGGACGGCATTTCCACTACATACCAGTCGGACTGTATGACACCTCACCTCACACGACCCATTGGGACCCCAAAAGGTACATCCCACATCTGCCTATGCACCACACTTGCGCAGTCAGAATTTTTCAGCGAAAGTCGACCCATAACCTCGAGACACCTCCCATCGTACTCCACAGCATGAGGCAGAAATGGGTCTATTAGGCTGGACATAGAAGTATATGTAGAGGACCCGCCCTCTAGTACTTGAGATGTATCAAGGTATTTTCAACCTTTCCTATTATGTACTGACTCGCGACCAATTGGAAAAAGTGCTGGTTCTACTCCCACCAGGGTCATGGGGATTCTCCTTCTCCCTGGGATGTAGGTTGACTATCTGAGATTAAGCTCTACGTATCAGTAGATAGACTCTCAGCAGTCTCTGTTTGGCAAATCCGTCATGTAAGACACATACAATAGGTGACTACATGTGGGGAACCATTCAACCAAGGAGTGAAAAGGGTCAAGTATATTGCACGCAAAGTGTTGCCGATTGAAGTTGTCTTAAATGACGGGTCTGCCCTCTGTTTCGGTATCAGTCTGGGTGGACTATCAGCAGTCTCGAAGTCTATTGCTATGTATGGGGATTTTCCTTCTCTCGCTGGCTAGAGAGGCTATAACATATATGGCTAGAGCATTGACGTGGCAAGATAGGATTGAC
This sequence comes from Hanleya hanleyi, assembly GCA_036873755.1. Lineage (NCBI taxonomy): Eukaryota > Metazoa > Mollusca > Polyplacophora > Lepidopleurida > Hanleyidae > Hanleya > Hanleya hanleyi. The sequence continues at coordinate 12,248 of JAVTVY010054417.1, read as the reverse complement.
CTCTAAGGACAATTACCCTCCGGACATTCCCGGAGATGACCGAACATTCTCAAAGATTCCCAGTGATTCAAGCGAAGCGACAGCTCCATTAACATTGACGTGACTGGGAAGCCAATTCACATTGACTGGGGACTTATCAACCGGTGCCGGAGGTGACTGCATCACCGCCGGAAGTGATCTTTGACCCGGACGTGACCTCCGAACGGAAGTGACCTTTGCCCCGGAAGTGACCTTTGATCCGTAAATGACATCAGCTCCGGCCACATGACGTCATCAGCCTCAGCCTCAATGCGCGGGAATTTCACCTTTATATACTACTCCAATATCTCGAAATTCGTCCTCCAGCGGAAAAAAGTAAATGCAGTTATGGTAGTGTATTGGAAGAATTGCTATGCATGTCCAAAACCAGTTTAAACGGCCACAGAACTAAGGGGCCTTGTCGTGTCTCCTATAATCCAAGATTTTATCATATATGTCGGCCATCTTGGATTTTGGAAATCTAACAAATTTCAGGAGGGCTCCTAGGCTAAAATTGAATAATAAGCATAAAGGAAGCTACTTGCCAAATTTGGCGCTTTTATCCGCTCCGTAATGGTAATTTCGCTGAGCCACCTGACTATAACGTACTATCAGGTATGAGATGCAGTGTACATTATATAAACACACACACATGCTGAATCACCTGCAATATATTCCTTTTAATATAGGAATTACTAATAGTTTGATGACATATTATTATTTCAGAAGTATAATACATGAGCAGTGTGACTAACTTCACAGGACCTACATGTACGAAGCAGGCTTTGATATGATTTAAGTGTGTACCTTGACGGGAGACGGCCGAGAGATGACTTGGTTATATCTGGAAATAACCTGAAATCCTCTCAAAATTTCCAGGTTTATAGGTCATCTAAGTAGGTCAGCTCAGAACTTGCTGGTAACAGTCCCCTAATGCACGTTCATGCGAAAAATCAAGGTTCTAATGTCTCCTTATTTTGCCGACAAAAGGATTCGGATGGACGGATGAATTCAACGACTCACTCATTACTGGACAATTTGCAAATGAGAGCCTACTTCGTAGGAATCAAATAACATGCGGGGGAATCCCCGCAGTACCGAACCCCTGTTAGTGTTGAATTCCGTGTCGCCTTGAATGAGGATCACCATTTGCTTCCATTTTGCCACCAATCATCTTATTCCACATCATATGATTTACCCTGAAGTTTTTCCATGAACCATATTTTTGTCTACACATTTTACTGTATTGATCAGTTGATTGCTGAGTTTTAATCCATTTGTGGTTCCCAGTGCACATCATTATGTAGTATTACATGTGTATGATTGGAAACATTTGTCATTATATTCTTTTATTCGCATGCAAATGTGAGAGTTTACCACAATGCTGGTGTCCCATTCCATAATGTAATTGACCCCTCTACTCCAACTATTACATTGTTAATAGCTTGGCCATAAAATGGATTATTTAGTTCACGTATCGCACCAAGTCACACCAAGAATTTGCTCCAAATTGGTCACCAAACTGCTTCCTAACTATACATGTAAATGTATTCATCACATGTAGCCTACAAAATAGGATGTTTTAGCTTACTTTCAGACAGTGTTTTTTACTTCAAGTTTTATAATATAGGACGCATACAATATGGCGACATATTCTTGACCCCAAACAGCCTGCGTGCCAACACTCTCGATCATCTTTCAAATGCAGTTCATATATTGTCAGCTCAAACTTTGCCTTACTTTGTCTGGCAACTTTTGTCTGTCCATTTTAATTAGCCGTATGCTTTGGAGCTTGTCGAAAATCAGTAGTTAACCCTGCATAAATTTTCTTTTTTGCATCGTGTCGAACCAATTGAACTCTACAAAATGACCACCATTACTCCGTGATATCGATAATATATCACGCTTAATATAACTTGGTAATTCTCTCCATATAAAACTCCAGTACAGTTGTTCCATGTACCGGGTTACAATTACATAGGGAGACGTCATAATGTATTCGTGTTGTCTAGCACCAAGGTCAATAATTCCGTGTACGGTAATAGAGGTGTGTGCGGGTTATCATTTGGCAATTTCACTGGCCATGGCATAAAAGCGAACTCCCACGGACCTCCTGTTATTTCTTTATATGGCATCAATGACCAGGCCCTTTGTGCCAGTGAGCATGAATACATTATGACGTCTCTCTATGTAATTGAGGCCCGGTACATGAAACAACTGTGTTGGACTTTTTATATGGAGAGAATTGCAAAGTTATTCAAGAGCGATTTTTTTATCGATATCACGGAGAAATGGTAGTCAGTCTGTTCTACACGCTGTAAAAAAGAAAATATACAGTTGAAATATACAGTTGACTATTGATTTTTGACAAGCTTCAATATAGACGACTACGGTGGCCCATAGGGGACATCGACTTTTTAAAATAGTTTTTTTTTTACATTTTTTTAAATACTTTTTCTGATTTTCTCGTGTATTTTCTCAATTTTTCGCATATTTTCTACAAACAGATTCTAGTTTATAATATAATTTCTTTAGATTTCTGTAATTTCTAGTAACGTTGTCATAAATATCTGTATTATATATTCACCGAAAACCAAAGAAAACTCTTGGAAACCTTTACACCGCGAAAAACCTTTACACCGCGGAGAAAACCTTTACACTCAGAACAGACTCAGGACCTGGTGTGGTGCATATACTCAATTTAACAACCTCTGTCGGCATCTTAATTGGCTTTTATCCAAAATCTTCAATTTTAAAAGATTTAAAAAGGGTTTTCAGGTCCCAACGTTGTATGTACTATGCCCGAGTGAACCAAATACAAACATGCAGATCTCACATTCATTAGATAGCCATAGTCTAAATGCGATAGAGTACATACTGGCTGAAGTGGTATGTAAAATCATTCGGTATCTAAATATAAGCGTCTGTTCCGACATTCGGTAGCTGGCCATGATCTAGATTTGTTTCCCTGAATTAGGCGTACGTCTATATACAAGGACTTTAATAATGTATTAGTCGGGATAGCTGAATTCAAGCATCGCATCCAACATTCACTAGCTAGCCATCGCTCTTAAAAAATTCCTGATCCAAATAACTATGTACCGTATAATACATAACAATCGGTATATTACATACATTGGACTAATTTTACCCCTTGGTAGCGATATCTGATACCCGCATAAACAATAACGCATAACCGTAAAATCCATAGGAATTCGTTGTTTGCTCGCCCTGATTGTGTACATGCATCTATTAAAACGTGATATATGCAAGCATTACCTCCGATAATCAGTAGTCCGCTGTCGAATATTCAACTAAAAGCAGACATAAAACGAAAGTATAAAACCGTAGGCTAATTTTGTTACGAGACAGAAACTGACGACAGCTTCTATTGACGTCGTTAAGTTGCACCCATGAGGTACGATTTGAAGTGCCAAAACATTATGTCATCAAATAGTACTGCAACACCTGTCTTCTACAAAGCAACATGGGATGGTGCAGTGAACAATTATCAAAGGTAAAGAGTCCTACTATAATATCGACTGCTGAATTAATATGTTGCAGAGATGAGGGGACTTTTAGCAGGTTAGAGAGAACTACCTCTCTAAAATGGAGGTAAAAATGTTGTAAAAAAACTTTATTTATTCATCATATCACAGGAAAGGATTCAGACGATTTAGCTTATACATTGTTACATGTCGTAACAACGTTTTCCCAATGAAAATGTGCTCAGTAATTTTTATCGAGCCCGCTTGAGCTGCGGAAAGCTCATTATAGGTATCTACATGTTGTCTGTGGATGTCTTTGTACCTGTTCCTGTCGGAAAAAGTTGTTATTTTTTCTGACTTGTTAAAAGTTTTCCTGTCCACAGTTTCTCTGCCTCACCCTCTGTCCCCTGAAGTAATCCCCGTCCGACCTCCAACCCTCATATATTCCAGGAGCTTACATCATGCTACACTATTCAACCGATGCACTACCTTCGGGAGGATGTCCCCACCCCTGGGGCACCAAATGTTAAAGTTTTGAAAGTTTTCCTATCCAGAGCTTCTCAGCCTCACCCCATGTTTCCTGAACTAAGCCCTGCCCCCAAATCCTGATATATTCTGAGAGCTTACCCCATGCTGCACTTATTCAACCCATCCACTACCCTCAAGAACATCTCCCCACCCCCTGGTTACCAAGCCCATCTCCTATCTCCTAAACTAAGCCTCGCCCGACACCATACCTCATTTTTCGGGGGCTTAGATCATCCTACACTTATTCAACCCATGTACTACCCTCAGAAGCATGTTTCCACCCCTGGGGCACCGAGCCCAACCCTCTGTCTCCTAAAGTAAACATCACCCGACCCAATACCCTCTTATATTCCGAGAACTTGCACCATGATTTACTTATTAAACCCATCCTCTACCCTCAGGGAACATGTCCCCAACCAACGGGCACCGTGCCCTACCCTATATCTTCTAAACTTACATCATCCTACACTTATTCAACCCATCCGCTACCTCTGAGAGCATGTCTCCACTTCCTGAGCACCGAGCACCACCCTCAATTCATGCACTTGATATACAGCATATGACACTGTGTGATCCTAGCTGTGTTCATTTTAGCCGTACGACGTCGGGCATTACAGGTTAGTTTTTCTGGGTATTCTTGCATTTACCAGGTTTCCCCCATGTCCCCCACGATGCTCATTCATTAACATCAGATGAGTTGTTGAAGCTGATCTGTCATCACAGCCCTCGCACTAGCGTATCTAATTCTGCTTAATCTGGTACTAGGGACCGTGTGGATACTTCGTTGTCTCCACATGAACAGCTACAATAAAAGCGCGGCTGAGATACTAAGGCCACGTCCGAAAATCCACCGCATTCCCGGGTATGAATGTTAGGTGCCGAGGGATGCTTTAAGGCAGAGTCATATGTTTGCATTTTAGTCGCCAGACGTCGTCAATTTTTCCCATCTCTTGCATATCGCTCCAATTCAGAATCGTGGACCTTTGGAAACAGTCTAAGCCAGGGAAACATATTAAGCCATTAGAATTTTGTGCTTATCCAACGTCGTCTGTGTGTAGTAAATCACCTCTATATTTACCTTTAGCGGACCAGATCAATTAAGGGTCAGAACACTAAATTACTGCTTAGTTTTCAGAAATCAGATCAGCCAGTCAGCAAAGATACAATTATTAGATGCTCTTAAAAATGCCGGTATTGACACTGCTATCTTCCATGCCCATAGTATACGTAGTGCTTCCACTTCTGCTGCTAAAGCGAAAGGGGTGCCAGTTGCATCAATTGCTGGTTGATCCAGCGAAAAAACCTTCGAGAAGTTCCATAATAAGTCTTTCTGTAAGACCCAGAATTTTGAGTAAAGTCTAATGCATTTATGAAGTTAATATGAAGATACTGTAGATGAAAGATTTTGAATACCAGCGTATTTTGAAGACCTCTGGGCAGAAATAGACCCAAGACTCTTTCTTATGAGTCAGACTAAATGTTTATGGGTTCTGGGTTCTGGCCATGTTGCTTTAAAATTTCATATGGTTCCGTAGTGACGTCACCATGACGAAGTAGAATTGAACAATTAAACGAGACCCACCTCAGGTTGAGGTTTGATTAAGATTCTACGTAGTCACGGTACGAAAAGGAGAAATTATGTACCCACCCAATTAGTGTGGCTAGTATATTTTCCCTCCCTAGACTGGATACCATGCATGTCTGGATAACGGCTTCAAAAACTTCCGTATCATGACAACGTAGAACCTTAATCAAACCTCAACGTAGGGTAGGTCTCGTTTAATTGTTCAATTTTCTCAGAATACTTGCAAAACATGGAAAATTGCCCACATCGGAGAAGGCTATTAATGAATTGCTTTGCCGTAGAATTCGTTAGGGTACCATCGTGTAGAATGCTGTTATGGTACCATCGTGTAATTTTAAGTGATTACATGCTGTCATTGTAACATGGTGTAATTTCAAGGATAGGGTGTGTAAATGGCTGTAGTTTTAAAGATATGTTCGGGTGGTGAGGAACAGTTATAGTAAATATTATATCAAATCATTAGTATATTGTTATTTGCTTCCAATCGTGATGAACGCACTTCGATGGCACCATACATGTGACAATTTCTAAGGCTTTTAGGCTTAGCTTTTCCTCCCTGTATTGAAATAATATTTAATGATATCTGTTTATATTAATCATGAGTCTCCTATAGCTTGCTAATTTGTGGCACATCGTGGTTGTGATCTTTTCCTCCAATTCTAGCTGTTCCATTCACGACTGAAAAGAATTGTTGCAACGAACAGCCAGCGAACATTCAGTCGCTGTTGCCAACGACTAAATTGTAGGTTAATATATAAATGCTGCCCGTCTGAGATCAAAATTAGAAGGACAAAGAAAAATAGCACTTGGAAAGCTCTGAAAGATTGTTTATTTATCATGAAAACGCTAGACAATCGCGAACTGGGGCTTGATTCCGCAAAAGAAGATTTTGACCAACAATGAGCACCTGAACATATAAAGTCAATCATCCCTGAAGATGACTGCGGAGACATAGTCGAAGTTACCAAATATCTACGGAACACTTTCCTGTACAAGGACATCATGGACCTATACATTATACACCCCGCACGCTTGAATATTTCTATGACGGGATTAAACCACTACCTCCTCCGTTACAACACGGGAAAATTGAGCAACGGACAATACGTTCCTCGAAATATTGTGATTCCATTTCGTGGCATGCAGGCTTGAGGTTAACTAACATTGGATTTACGAGGTTGTGGACACAATTTGGGAAACAGGCGATGTCTAATCTGCGAATGCCCAATAACCTAGTGGTTCCCCCGCCAACTGTTGATGTGACATTGTCTCATGCTGTTTGAAACTGTACATTACCTATTCAATACACATGAATAGTCTATATAACGATCGGTTTTGTGGCCCCTTCCCCCAGCCTATGACAAATTTTCGAGAGAATTGTCGCCCACCTTGGAACAGGAACCCTTATTCAATAACAACTTGGAGTTGTTTTATCTGGTCGCGATGGATCACGTTTGCGTATGATTCATCGAATCGACGCCCACTGATCTGCTACTACCAGCAGTTTTTCATCCTAAAACTGTACTGATTTGCCTTTGTATTATGTTATTAGGCGTGCTTTGGAATCTGCCTGTAACAGATAATAACGGCTGGTGTATACGGAACGCCAGAGATAGCATGCCATCTTGACGAAAACACTGGGGCGCTTCGAGTCACCGTATAATGGCACTGGGAGAACAAATAGATGATTACTTCCGGTAGATATATCTTAACGACCTTTCAGAAATCGAAAAATTGCAACGGGCACGGTTAACTAACATGGTTAAGTAGAAGTTGTGTACTTCTATTAGATGGATTTTAGGTTAATTACAATTATATCATAGTTAGGGATCGTGGTCGATTCTTGTAATTTTGACCGACATGTGACTCAGTAAGAGTAAATTAGAAGGGGGAGGAGGGTGGTCAGTGTAGTCCAAGGAGCTAATGTCTCTACGAAATTTGTTTAGACTCTATCCAGATCTATGTCCATCCCCGATTAGTATTCCTCTTCCACCTGATCTACGTCATCAGTTAACAGCTAGAATGATATGGCAAATTTTGTTGAGTCAGAGAAATTAAGCATAGAGAGCTTTAAGTATATTTAAGTGCATTTTTAGCCCACCATCACCAGATGGTGGGCTGTTCAAATCGCCTTTTGTCCGTGGTCCGTCGTCCGTCAGTCAGTCAGTCAGTCAGTCCGTCAGTCCGTCCGTCGTCCGTCCGTCCGTCGTCCGTCCGTAAACAATTCTTGTTATCGCGATTTCTCAGGAACTACTGCACGGATCTTTCTGAAATTTCGCACACAGGTTCCCCTTGGGGTCTAGTTGTGCAGATAACTTTTCTGGTCCGATTCGAAAATCCAAAATGGCCACAGGGCGGCCATCTTGGATTTCCCCATGAAACCTTGTTATCGCGATTTCTCAGGAACTACTGCATGGATCTTTCTCAAATTTGGTACACAGGTTCCCCCTTGGGGTCTAGTTGTGCAAGATACCTTTTCTGGTCCGATTCGAAAATCCAATATGGCCACCAGGCAGCCATCTTGGATTTCCCCATGAAACCTTGTTATCACGATTTCTCAGGAACTACTGCGCGGATCTTTCTGAAATTTGGTACACAGATTCCCCTTGGGGTCTAGATGTGCAGATACCTTTTCTGGTCCGACTCGAAAATCCAATATGGCCACAGGGCGGCCATCTTGGATTTCCCCATGAAACCTTGTTATCGCGATTTCTGAGGAACTACTGTACAGATCTTTCTGAAATTTGGTACACCGGTTCCCTTTGGGGTCTAGATGTGCAGATACCTTTTCTGGTCCGATTCGAAAATCCAATATGGCCACAGGGCGGCCATCTTGGATTTCCCCATGAAACCTTGTTATCACGATTTCTCAGGAACTACTGCGCGGATTTTTCTGAAATTTTGTACACAGATTCCCCTTGGGGTCTAGATGTGCAGATACCTTTTCTGGTCCGATTCGAAAATCCAATATGGCCACAGGGCGGCCATCTTCGATTTCCCCATGAAACCTTGTTATCGCGATTTCTCAGGAACTACTGCACGGATCTTTCTGAAATTTGGTACACAGGTTCCCCTTGGGATCTAGTTGTGCAAGACACCTTTTCTGGTCCGATTCGAAAATCCAATATGGCCACAAGGCGGCTATATTAGATTTCCCCATGAAACATTGTTATCGCGATTTCTCAGGAACTGCTGCATGGATCTTTCTCAAATTTGGAACACATGTTCCCCTTGGGGTCTAGTTGTGCAAGATACCTTTTCTGGTCAGATTCGAAAATCCAATATGGTCACAAGGCGGCCATCTTGGATTTCCCCATGAAACCTTATCACGATTTCTCAGGAACTGCTGCATGGATCTTTCCCAAATTCGGTACACAGGTTCCCCGTGGAATCTATTTGTGCAAGATACCTTTTCTGGTCCGATTCGAAAATCCAATATGGCCACAAGGCAGCCATCTTGGATTTCCCCATGAAACTTTGTCATCGTGATTTCTCAGGAAGTACTGCATGGATCTTTCTCAAATTTGGTACAGAGGTTCCCCTTGCGGTCTAGTTGCGCAAAATACCCTTTTCGGTCCGATTTGAAAATCCAATATGGCCACCAGGCGCCCATCTTGGATTTCCCATGAAACTTTATCGTGATTTCTCAAGAAGTAATGCATGGATCTTCCTTAAATTTGGTAGACAGGTTTTTTGTGGTCCAGTTGTGCAAGATACCTTTTTTGGTCCGATTCGAAAATCCGATATGGCCGCCAGGTGACCATCTTGAATTTTCCCTTGAAACATTATTATCGTCAATTCTCAGGAACTACTTCATGGATTCTTTCTGAAATTTGGTACACAGGTTCTACATGAGGCCTAGTGCACGATGCCTTTTTTGGTCCGATTCCAAAATCCAAGTTACTCTTGAAATTAATACGGTATTCCCGAGTTGTGATGCTGCATCACACGAGTCGGCGGATCAAACATTGGGACAGATTCTATATAGTGACTATAGAGAATATCCATACCTTCACCTTCCAAATCAAGGAGTTCAAATAATTCGGAATTAAAATATATTTCTTCAAATTTTATATCAATTTTCTTAATCCAGTGAACTGTTTTATCTGCCGATGGGTCGGCTACATGAAGAGACGTCACTCTTGTGACACAACGTTACAACTCGACAACTTTAGTTACTGCATGTTTCGATCCAAGGGAGATAATCAGGATTCAAACACTTTCGAAGTTTCAACATTACGGCGCGGATCCCTTCAGTATTAAGTATTGTACCATGTTACTATTTTTGAGCATGGTATCTTTTGTCTTGTACTATTACAACTGACATAAGTACAGTTTCTAGAAATCTTGAAACTCCTTAAACTTAGAAAGATGATATCTTGGTGTTTTCCAGTGTCCCTTTTTTTATCTTTTTCGCTCAGATTCGAAATTCTCTAAACAAAATTACAAATCAATCGTTTGTTCTTAGTAACAATGGACAAAAAGATCCTCTTGTCACTAGCTTACAATTATCGGACAATGGTGGGCGCCAAGATCCTTCAGGATCTCTCGTTAGAATATGTTTTCATGAATATGTATTTTATTTATATGTCAGAAAATTCTTTCTTGGAACGTTGTGTTTGTTCTGGTTTGAGAAGCAGGGAGACAAGGGCATCAATCAAGAAGTTCGCGGCTGTCCTGATCTTCGGAACCTGTTCGGCAGCCAAGCGAATATAGGAGGAACTGATTAAGGAGAAATCGGAAACAAATGTGACATTCGATACTATTGAAGGGTGGGTGGGGAGTGAAAATCGGAAATTCAAGTCGTGTTTTGCTGATGACAAATGTAGGTTTAATTGGGAAAACCCGAAAACGAGAAGAGACCTTTACCCATCTTAAATACAACGGGTTTCGAGGAAATGATTATCTTCAGCTCAAGCGTTGATGGTTAGTACTCAGCCTACTTTGAAAAAAATTGATGGAAATAGCCACCAAGTGAGTAAAATAACTGCATGTTAGGATAATTCGAGATATGGAGTGGAAATGTACACCGACTCGTTCGTGCAAAGACAAGAGTAATATCCTCATGAGAGAGGGGTCGCATGTCACTAAAGTGTATTTACCTGCAAAAGTGAAATTAGAGTTTTAAGACTGAAGGATTACATTTGTACTTTCACGCCTTGCAGGAAATAAAATGCTTCAAAGGTGTACCGGATATCCCCATGCCTATTATATCGGGCCTGAGCTCACTAGGCTTCGACAGTTTTAAGCACTGCAATGTTGCAATTTGTTTAATTAATAAATATATTATTCAACTAAACAGTCCCTCTACTCTGCATGTGGTACAATCTGATTGAAACTCAGTCTTAATAACCGCTCCTCTATCTGACATGTCGCTAATTAAGATCTGAGACAGTCCCTATAACAAATCCGTCAGATGAACTCGAGTTTCCGGGTCAAATAGTCGCCTAATGAGACGCCTCGTAGTATAGCGTGTCGGCTTATCTCCTATAGTCTGTCCATTTTAATTAGTCGTCTACTTTGGAGCTTCTCTAAAATAAGTAGTAAACTCTGCATACATTTACTTTTTTGCACTGTGTAGAACAAACTAAACTCTACAAAATGACTACCATTATTCCGTGATATCGATACTATATCACGCTTGAAATAACTTTGTAATTATCTCCATATAAAACTCCAGTACAGTTGTTTCATGTACTTGGGCTCTATCACATATGGAGACGTCATAATGTATTCGTGTTTACTGGCACAAAGATCAACAATGCCGTGTACGGTAATAGAGGTGTGTGCGGTTTATCACTCGGCAATTTCACTGGACATGGGATGTAAAAGACACTTCCACGGACCGCCTGTTATTACTATATACGGCATCAATGACCTTTGTGACAGTAGACATGAATATATTATGACGTCTCCCTATGTAATTGAGACCCGGTACATGAAACAACTGTACTGAAGCTTCATATGGAGAAAATTACAAAGTTATTTCAAGCGTGATATATTAGCGATATCATGGAGAAATCGTAGTCATTTTATAGAGTTCAGTTTGTTCTACACACCGCAAAAACGAAAATTTATTCATAGTTAACTGTTGATTTTTGACAAGCTCCAAAGTAGACGACTAATTAAAATGGACAGACTTTAATAACGTTTTTGTTGCGATGCAGTTATGAACTGATTTTATGAAACAAAATAACCGTACCTATAGATGGATTTCTTCTGTCTGACGTAATTGGTAGGCAAAAATATATCCTCGTGTAACGCCAGCATGAAACCAGCATAGTGCAGCCCAGAGAACCACTAAGCGTTAAATAGAGGTCTGGATTAGGCCTACCAGCTGGCTTTTATCATTTCAGAGAATCCCCGGATGAAAACATAAACAAGAAATCCATCTATATATCCAGCAGTGCAAGAAATATCCCTTGATCTTTTCACCTGGTCTGTCATTGAAGAGAGCAACGGGGAGCAAATAATAATCTTCGATGATCACTCATGGGCTGGAGTCGAGAGCAAGAACTTCGTCAGCCGCCTGCATGGGTTGGATTTTTCTGCGCCTCGTCCGCACACTCGGCAACATAAAGATTTCCCGTCACCGGTAGGAAGAACGGCTATACAGTGTCTTTTACGTA